>BJCM01201022.1:0-19994 GCA_018326385.1 Flaveria bidentis | reverse complement strand
TGAATCTTGTGCAAGTGGGAGATTGTTGGATTCTTTATGCCCAAGACACATAGAACATTGACGTGGTTAGTACGTTATGATCCAAGTGGGGTCATACCCAATAACAAGCTTAGCAAACACCAATTAATTTTAATTGATGATATGATCATGCAATTAAATAATTACACCAATTTAGAAAAGTAGGTTTTCTAAATAAATTGTATATGAGATAGAACAACTTATAAGGATATTTTGTTCATGGGTATTATTTGTAATGTTATTTAAATTGGTTAAATAACATCAAGTAATAAAAGTGTGTATAAGTTATATAATTAAAAGGTTAATTACATAACTTATTCTAGTGAGTAGTTAAAAATAAAATGTAGATACAATTGGGTGGGGAACCCTAATTTGAAGATGGTTTCGGCCGCCCCTTCCAAAGGGGTTGGTTCATTTGTTTTCTTAAAACTACAATTCATTTACTAGTCTCACACTCCACCTCCTTCTCTCTCTCACATGCAAAGGCCAAGAAGAACAAAAACTCTCTAAAACTTCAAGAAACTCACGGCTGAAAAGGGGGTTTTTCAGCAGCTTTTTCTTTGGTTCTTGGTGTTCAAATCCTAGCAACAAAGGTACTTGCTTGATGCTTGTGAGTATGGAAGCTTGAGGACAACTTTCCTTAGTGTTTTGGTCGTTCAAGAACATCATCATCTTTATCAAATCTCACGTTTTTGGCAGCTCCTAAAAGGTAGCATCATGGATGTTGTTTTGGTTGTTTTTCATTCTTGATAGCTAGTTCATTCACATTATTTGATCCTATGTTCTTGGGTTTGTTGTTGCTAAGTAATATGCTTTAAATTTCAGTTCCTAAAACATATTATTAAGTTATGATTCCATTGCGTTTTCATGTTTAAATGGTTAAACAACTTTGATAATGTGTCTAACAAACCCAACAATGAGAAGTTGAAAGGAAGAAAACCACAGTTACAGCACCTTAAGGTTTTCGGCTGTGTTAGGCACATGAGGATTGAAAAGTCAAATCTACAAAATTTAGATGATCGAAGCATTCCTATGGTATGTCTTGGCATTGAAGAAGGAACCAAGGCATATAGGATGTTCAGTCCAAAGGAGGGAAGAATTGTAATAAGTAGAGATGTTAAATTCGAAGAAAATAGGAAATATGTCTGGGAAGAACATTCGAAGCTGAATGATAGAAATGGCTGTGAATGGGCAAAATTCCGTGTTTATGAAGAAAATTTCGTTGTACAAGAAAGCATAGTTAAAACTACAAATGAACCAACTACAAGTGAAGAAAGGCAACGAGAAGAAACAATCGTTGGAAAAGATGAGCCTTAGAGTCAAAGTGCTTCGACGAGTACTGAACAACTAAGTGTAAGAAGATCAAGTAGGCATATGGCAATGCCTAAAAGACTGAATGATTACATCTTAGATAGAAAGGTGCAGTACAAAACTGGAAACCAACAAGAAGATGGGGAAGAGTTGTTGTTGGCTCAAGAAGGAGAACCAGCTAATTTTGAAGAAGCAATTAGACATAGAGCTTGGAAACAAGCTATGGATGAGGAGATCCGAGCCATAGAGCAAAATAGAACTTGGGTGCTTACAGATCGTCCTATGAATTGGCCTGGTGCTAATGACGCGCTACGGAACCTCCACCGTGCCGAGGACCAAACAGGGCATAGCTAGCGGCATAAGAGCCGACTCGGCATCAGCGGCTTCGTGCCACACTGGAGTGATCCTAAAGCTATAGGTCTTAAGTGGGTGTTCAAGTTGAAAAGAAATGCTAAATGTGAAATAACAAAGCACAAGGCTCGATTGGTTGCTAAAGGATATGTACAAAAACAAGGAATTGACTTTGAGGAGGCATTTGCACCTGTAGCAAGGATAGAAACAATATGATTGAATCTTGCTTTAGCAGCCAAAAAGGGATGGAAGGTATATCACTTGGATGTGAAAGCTGCATTCCCTGCATGGAGAGCTGAAAGAAACTATGTTTGTTCAGCAGCCGGATGATTATGTTAAGCATGGTGAAGAACACAAGGTCTACAAGTTGTCAAAAGCTTTATATGGTCTTTGGCAAGCTCCGAGAGCTTGGAATCTGAGGTTGGATGAAGTATTAAAAGAATTGGGTTTCAAGAGGTGTAAACATGAGCATGCAGTGTATATAAAGCTAAATGGTGAATCTATGTTGATTATAGGAGTCTATGTAGATGATTTGCTTGTGACAGGGAGTAATCACAAGGAACTAGTAGAGTTCAAACAACAAATGAGATCCAGATTTGAAATGACGGATTTGGGAATGTTGTTTTATTATTTGGGAATACAAGTGATTCAGAATAGTGAAGGAATTTTGATAAAGCAGGCTACATATGCAGGAAAAATAGTGAAAATGGCAGGAATGGAGGGGTGTAATGATACAAAGTTTCCAATGGAACCGAGTATTCGGTTGTTGAAAAATGAAGGTGGCGAAGAGGTAAATGCAACCGAGTACCATAAGTTAATTGGTTAATTGAGATACTTGACCCAGATAAGACCTGATCTGAGTTTCTTGGTTGGGTATGTAAGCAGGTTTATGCAAGCTCCATGAGAAGCACACTTAAAGGATGTAAAGCAAATAGTTCGATATATAAAAGGTACATTGCATTATGGTGTTAAGTTCAAAAATAAAGAAGGTGGAACACTTATTGGATACAATGACAGTAGTCACTTAGCAAGTGGGGATGATAGAAGAAGTACCACCGAGAATGTTTTCTATTATAATGGTTCACCGGTAACTTAGGTTTCACAAAAGCAATCGATTGTTGCTTTATCATCTTGTGAGGTAGAATTTATGGCTGCAGCAACTACAACTTGCCAAGCTATTTGGTTGCAGGGATTGCTTGCAGAGTTAACTGGACAAATGGAAGAAGTAGTGGTTTGTTTGTGGATAACATGTCTGCTATTGCTCTAATGAAGAAACATGTATTTCATGGTAGGAGTAAGCACATAAGTACGAGATATCATTTTATACAAGAGTGCATTGAGAAAGAGAAAATTCGTGTTGAACATATTAGTGGAGATATGGAAAATGCAGATGTTTTAACAAAAGCATTACCTCAGGTGAGATTTAATGAGATAAGATTCTTGCTTGGAGTTGAAGATTTAGTTGGGGTAACTTGGAATTAGAGGGGAGTATGTTGTAAAGAATTAATTCCAAGTATGACAATACATATATAGTATAGGGGTTGTTTTGTAAATGATTTGTTAGTTAGTAGAAGTTGGTTATAAAACCAGATGAGCTGTTGATAGTTTGTATTCACAATTTACATTTCTAATAAAATTTTCTGCGAGTTCTTGTTCTTGGTACCTATTATCAATAGTCGGAATGATGGCATGAATATGAAGAACTTGAACACCGCCGACTCGAACTTTATCACACAAAAAATGTATGACGAGTTGGAACCCCTAGTTTGTAAGGCCCCGTTCCTGGGACGCTCACAGCTAGTCAATCATCGCACATAAAACATATATTTACATTTACTTTAATTAAATATTGCATCGGAAACATTTAAACAACTTTTCATTTCATTATAATTGCTTTTGCAAAATAATACAACATTCATTACAAAATATCGTTTGTTCGCATTACAATGAAAAAAAATTATACAAAAAGAATGTCATTCAAAATGAGCCAAGTAGTCACCCCGTGCTATCCTCAGCAACAATCACCTACCAACTAGAAACACATAAAAGTCAACGTTGCTGAGTGAGCTCTAATTTTAAATTAAAACATACTTTACTTTCGTGTAAACCATTCTTTACATTCTTACACGATCAAGCATCATACGTACACATAGATAATATCATTATTATCTTCATCATTCGTTCGTTAACTTTCGTTCATTCATCGTACATCATTATCATTCACTTTCATTCATAAACTTCCTTACTTATCTTTCGTACATTCATTACTTCCGACGACATGTACAATACCCCAAACATTGTGCACAATGTTGGTTACTGGGCCTGAGGTCTATCAAAGACATCAAACATTATGCATGAAGCTGACTCCAGTATCTAGGACAAGTAAACTCATCATTATCATTTCTCTTTCATTCCAAACCAATGCCATATGCTCTACCCCGAACATTGTGCACGAAGCTGGTTACTGGGCCTGAGGTCTATCAAAGACCTCGAACATTGTGCACGAAGCTGACTCCAGTACCTAGGGCAAGCGACAAGGATCCCATACGTATGGTCAATCACAAATACTATACCCCAGTGTGCATCCTTCCAGGGTGGCTAACCCGCACACAGTTGAGCTAACACCCTTCATTGGGTGTGAACCTCCATAATTTGCTTGCAAGACTTTCTTACTTTCATTCATTCATTAATGCATGCATTCCTTCATTACGTTCCTCTTTTCATTATCTTCCACTTTACGTTACATAATACTTTTTATTTCATTCATCAATATTCAATGTAAAGCCATGGAAAATAAACGTACATAATACGGAACATGAACATAAACATAAACATACAAAACATCATCATACAAGGCACCCTCATACATGACATAACAATCATCATACATTCCATAACATACCCCATACATCATCAAAGTCAATTTACTTCTCCCCCAGGAACATCCCAAGTCAAAGCCTACATTTCACTTTTTCCCCAATAATCAGAAAATAAATCTAAGCCTTAGGCGCATAGGCACTATGCAGGCGCATGGGCACTATGCAGGCGCATGAGGAACACTTAGGTTCATGGGGAACCCTTAAGCGCATGGGGAACTTCTGTGTGCATGGGCACTATTGGGGCGCATAGGCAACACTTAGTCATTCTGGGCAAATTCTAGGCACATGGGCATTATGTAGGCGCATGGGCTTTCTGGGCGTTTGGACACTTAGCCAAATTCAGCCTTTTCTAGGCGCATGTCTACTATTTGGGAGCATGGGAACACTAAGGCAGTTTATACCGTTGGGCGCATGGGCCACTATTTAGGTGCATGGGCAGTCTAAGTCACACTTAAACAACATAATTCAGTCCCCAATCATCATCTAATATGTTCTAAGCTTAAATCTTACATTCTAAGCCATAGAAACACATTCATAACATCATTATAACCATATACACACCCAAATCAAACCCCACCCAAAACCACATACACATATACATACGGGTAAAAACCCATTTTATAAAAATGTTCACACATGTATTTCCAGTCCCAAATCAGTTTAAAACAAGTAAAAAGGGGGTTCTAGAACTCATCTTAGCAGCTCTTTGGGTATGACTTTCTTCAAAACCCGTTTGCTACAAGTTCAACACCTAAAATCACACACACCCGAACACATAAACACACTTAAGCATACAACCGAGGCAAAGCCGGTTAAGAACACTCAAAAACCATGAATTCTTACCTTGAATTCGGATTTCTTCTTCTTGTTCTTCAGAACCAGTAAGCTTTCCGCTCTTCTTCACTTTCTCTCTCTACAAAGATCCGATTGAGTGATGTGAGTAAGCAACATGGCCGGCCATGTTGCTTTATTCACCAACTTTTTCAAAGTTTTGTCCTTTTGACACTTTTAACCCTTGGCTTGGGTTAAATTGCATTTCTTTTTTTTTCTTCACTTTTATTCTTTCTTTCATATCTTTAAAAAGAATAACTAGGTGTTACATAGTTCAAGAAGTAAATTTCTACTCTAACACATTTCAGCCACTGTATTGGCTACCTTGCGATGCTCGAATTTAGCACTAGAAGCAAGATATATTTGCCTGGCACTTGGAGGATGATGAGATTACATTGTCGCCAAGCTAAACACAAAATCCTGATGTGAATTGTCTTGAATGAGGACAACCCCCAATTATGAAGAATATGAAGAACTTGAACACCGCTAACTCAAACTTTGTCATGCAGAAAATGTATGTAGTGTCACATTATATGATAGTTGCATGATGAGTTGGTACCCCTAGTTCAAGAAGTAAATTTTGACTCTAATTCGTTTCAGCCATTGTATTGGCTCCCTTGCGATATTCGGCTTCTGCACTAGAAGCAAGAAATAATTGGTTAGCGCTTGGAGGATCATGAGATTACATTGTCGCCAAGCTAAACACAAAATCTTGACGTGAATCATCTTGAATCAGGACAAACACCCCCTGCAATCTACATCAGACTATTTTATTAAGTTAGTTGAACTGGAAGGTTTTATTATTAAACTAAAATGCAATGGACCTTTACCCTACAACATGCCTTATTCTTCTGATCATGCTGGGGTAATTCAACAACTTTAAGATTTTTCCAAGACTTTAAAAAGACATGTTGAAACTAGTACAATGGACGTTAAGACTCCACCAAATGAATGAATATTGATCATTCCCAGCTTGCTCCTCAAAGAAGTGCACCAAAAGTGGGGGGAGATGTATCTATTATATTCTCTTATCGTTCTAATAATGTTGCATGAAAAGACAACTTTGTTGAACTGGATGGTATATGTTTAGTCGTGTGAAGGTTAAATATTGTAATGCTTCTGCCAAACTTTGATAAGTGTTGCCATTTTAGAGTAGTTCACCGGTTTGACGCTTATTTAAGAACCAATATTAACGATTGGTTTACAATTACCCCTGTGTGCCTGTTCATGAACGTTGGCAACAAAGGTCAATTGATGTAAAAATAGACCTTTAATTTTATGTTCAACTGTGATACTGAGAAAATGATGTAACAATCAAAGGTTTGACATTGCAAACTCGAAGGATAGTAAGGTAATTATCTGATTAAGCAATGTTCTGTAGACACGATCAAGACTCAAGATTATATCATTCACGTATAATAATAAGTAAGCGTTGTGGTTACCTTTTTTGATAGATGAAACGAAATGCACCAATGCATCACCAACACTCTTTGAAACCCACACTTTAGAGGATAAGATGTAAATAATTGGTACCATGCCCGTGGTGTCTGTTTTAGGTCATATAAAGTTTTTCGTGACCGGCAAACATAATACGGGAGGTCATGGTTAACAAATCTTGATGGTTAATAGAAAGTTGATAGCTCAATTGTAATATTATTTTTAATAATCTTTTCTATATAATATAAATACAATAATTCTTAGAAAGATATTTTACATCCATTTACATTTTGCCATCCAAAATTTTCAGTTAAATATCATATATCACTGATTACACAGTATTTACGATATTCCTATTCTTTTATGTAAAAATAGTTATTCGTAAGATTTTAGATAACGTCTTTATAACAAGTTGATGTAGTAACAAACGAACATATTACTTTTTATTAAACAAGTAATATGGCAATAACATAAAGTCAGACTGGTGGGACAAGTGGTTCCGTTAGATATGGTTCCGTGTGTTCAAAGAAAGACATATTAAGGAATCGAAGATGTACATATTTAGAGGGTCCAAGAGTAATATTACTCATTATTAAGTTAAACTAGCTTATTACCCGTCGCGCGTTGCAGCGGGATCGTACACGGCGTGACAAAATATAGACTATAAATGACTCGACTCGTTTCCGAACTAAATTTACGTCGAATCATATAGTAAAAACAATCTATATTGTTGCATGAAAATGTATTATGTTCGACTCGACTATTTTCCAAACAAATTTTGTCGAAACGTAGACCAACGTAACTGCTAAGTGGTAAAGGGCAAGATTTGTTTTTAATTTGCAAAAAAAAAATATTTGACAAAAATGAGAAAAGAAAGAAAAAGAAACAAAAAGAATATAGCTCCTTGATTCGAACTATGGTGTTGAGATTAAAAGAAAAAACAACAAACCATTTGAACCAAGGAAAAAGTTATACGCGCTTTAAACTTGAAAATAATTGTATATATTAGAAGTTAAAATTGAGTAAAAAATAATTAAAAAAACAAACGACCTTCAAAATATTAAGTTAAATAGTCGTATGTAAGAGGTGTTGAAACAAAAATTATATATTATATATATGTATAATATAATATATGTTATAAATAATATATAAATAAAATTATTATATATAACAAATATATAATATAAACAAAAGTATAAAAGAAAAAAAAGTATTATTCATAAAAATAAACATAAACATTTTTATATATCTTTTTAAAATATTCAGTTTTTAACAATTATTATCTACAAATTAAACTATATTTTAACAAAAACAAATTATATTAATATATTTTTGATAGAATGTTATTTATTTCTACAAAGAAATTATATCATATGTTTGTTATACATAGATTGTTATACATAGATTGTTATACATAATCTTTAGAGATGGTTATTTAAGAATATTAACATTGTAATGGTTCGGGCGGGGCTAGATCGTTACGTGTTTTGATATACGAAGTATTACCCTATACTTTTATTCAGATGACAACTATTTTTACGATTTGAATCCATGACCTTGGAATTACAAAATAGTAACCTTACCAATTGTTTTAATACTCGCCATCCAAAAACGTTTATATAACAATTGGAGAATTAGGAAGCAAGGATGGTAATTCGAAGAAATAAATAAAGTTGCTAGAAATAAAGAGTTGAAAGTCAAGTATTATAATTTAAATGTTAACATTCTTAAATAACCATCTCTAAAAAAACATTTTTAAATAAAAAAACTGAAAAAATATAAAACATGGATAATTTTACATGTCAACCAGTTATTAAACAAGTTGAGTTCGGAATCACCCATTTATTAAAACTCTTGAAACGCCTTAATTTAAAGGTTTTCACTTAAGTAAAGAAATTGGGACGTAAAAAAAACAACTTGTCGGACGTAGACGGTGTTGCAACTGTTTAGACCGCGGGTATAGCGTAGGATTTGGTGGCGGTGGTTAACACTTTAGAAAAAGGAAAAACAATAATTAAAATTAAAATGAGCATATAAAGTTGAATGACGAATTCCTTCACAGCTTTCAAACCTTACGCGCCGACGATTAATTTATTTTGGGTGAGAAAATAATATTATATAATAATATTAGTTAAAATGTCAACAAATTAAAATATACTTCTAAGTGAATAGAAAAGTAACTTATTTTGAGTTGTTTCTTATTTTACATAATGAACTTTTTCCTTTATTAAGGTAAAATATCTTTCACTTTCCGCAAGGATTAGCTTTTATAATCGGTAGGTTACTTTTATTATTTATTGTAACTAATGTGTTTTTGTTTATATGTATGATAACATAATTTATCCTCATTTACAGAGGTGCAATTGTGCATCCTTAAACTTTAATTTAGTTTGAAAGGATAAGTAGACTTTGCCTTCTCAAGTCTGAAAGGTTGATTATATAGGAAGGATTTTGGTATAAATGTAAGCCACTTTAATTTGTAACTGTTTAAGTTCTGTTTTATAATTAAAGTGAAAATGTTTTGGATATATTTTAGGGGTTTAAAAAAGACTAACCACGTAAACCATTCGAAACATCAATCGTATATTTATCGTTTCTAACAGTAATGAGAGATATGTAAATATATGAGAGTAAATATGTAAACCTACAAATGAAAATATCATCTAAAATTAAAGGTAGTGCAAAATAGGTCAACCAAATCTAAACTAGGAATGAAAAATCATTGAGATAGAAAATTTAATCAAATAAGGATAGGTCGATTCTTATACTAAGTGCTCGGGCCCTTTCGTTTAATAGATATCTTACATGCTGACATAAGTTTGTAAAAACCGAAACCAATTTAGTATTTATAACTCACATAAGATATAATTAAAAATTGAGTCGAACCATGAAATTTTGTTTGGTTTATAATTTACACTAGGTTAGTATCTCGTGTATTACACGAGTTGAATAAATAATTAGTATTAAAAATTTATGAATTATAAAACCATAGTTGAAAATAAAATATGATTATAATTACATATGAATAGTTATTTCAAATAAATAAATAATAGATAGGTTATAGATAGATAAATATATAGATAAATAGATAGTTTAAAAACTCATTTATTAAACGGATTATAATTAATAATAAACATGAAAAGTTACAATACGATATTTTAATATAAGATATGTATAAAATTATATATACGTACTTGTCAACAGATAAAACAATTATACTATTTTTAACTCTCTTATTTAAATAGCTTCATTTTAAAAAAAATTAAAAGAATTTTTTATAAAAATTATTGTTTATAAAAATCTTGTCTATTAAAAACTCAAGTTTCTAATTATTTTGGTTGTTTTAATAAAATTATTTTTAGAAAATTTCATATTTTTTATAATTATTTTAAAAAAGGAGTGATTTAAAATATTTTAGAAAATATATGAATTTTAATTTTTTTAATAAAATTTATTTTTAAAAACATAGTTTGATTTTAAAAAAATATAGATGAGAGAGAATAATATATTAATTAACCAAAATTCTTTTTATGAAGAGAGATCATTTGTTTGGGTGTTCTAATTATTTTAATATTCTTTTAGAAAAAAAATTGAGAATATTTAAAAGAATAACAACTGTCAAAAAGTTGTTTAATAATATGTCAACAGAAACCTTTTTTTATTAGTGTTAATAGATTCTTAATGCATGGCAGTAAATAAAAAGTACAATAAAAATTAATCAACTATTTTTTTTTAATTCTGTTATTTTTAAACACGCAGTATTTTATTCCTACCTTATTTATATACGATATGCATTGACTTGGTTGTCGGATTACTAAGCGATTAGTTAGTTACAAAAAGAATATGTATTTGCCTCTAAATTTCTATAAATTTTACAAAGATGTTGTATTTGTCATTGCAAGCACTCTCTTTATTCATGAATATATTTTAAAATTGATCGATTAAAAATATTATTTGAAACAGTCTTCTTTTCTCAGCTACAACACAATTTGGAAGATTAACTTTAGTTAAACATAAAAACCAGTTGTCAAGTCAAATCAAGAACTTAAAAACGTTTAAAGTGGGTGTTTTAATATCTTAAAAAAGTGTTTGTAAGTGGATACGAGAAAAACATATTGAAACGTTAAAAATATATACAATCATTTTGTGTAAAAATTAGATGCTAGGTTATATAAAACCCAATTGTAATTTATAAAAAAGTACTTGTTAGGTTAAAACTCGTATTAAGCCCCCCGCGTTGCGGCGGGGGACGTAACATCGTGTCAAGTAATATTATTTATTAGCGACCACCAACATCAGAAAAAATTCGTATTAAAAAGAAAAAAACTAATCGAAAGGTAGACGTAAAAGCGTTGAACAACGCATACGAAAGTTAAAACATATAAAACAATAAGTCGATGTAGGACCAACGCGTTGCGACGAAACCATTAAACGGGAAAAAAATAAGCGTAAAAAGATTAAACCACGCACGCACGTTGCGACGTGTTAACTCGCAAAATTCAAACTGAAACGTACGACGAAAACTTTGTAAAATACGAAAAATATTGGGAACCATAGTTGAAAGTAAAAAAAATATTGGGGGTAAATTGTAAAATATGTAGAAGTTTTGGGTTAAAATAAAGAGCTAAAGATAAAAAAAAGAAATTCAAACTATTAGTATTATATATAATTCATAAAAATAAACAAGGGGTATGTTATACACTCAATTTATTTTATTCTTTTTATATTTTTTTATACATACATACAAATACATGAAAATAAATAAAAACAATAGAATATCTCAATAACACAAATGAATATTGTATAACTCAACTCACAAAACAATCCAAACACGTTTGCTCATGTATATTAAAACAAGTAATTATACAGAATTAAAACATGTAACATCCATTATGGGATTGCCATTCAGCCATTCTTAATGTGAAATTCATAATTATTTTGTAGTCATTACTAGAATATATAAGTTTATGTGTTTAGCATAAAATTCATTATGATTTTAGACACACAACGTAAATAACGTGTAAGAATATTGATGTTTGTATTTAATACTTTGTTCTTTGCTTAATAAGTTCCCAACCACATAAAAATCCAACCAAACAATTAACATATTAGTTATTGCAAAACAATAAATCATAAGTTTTTAACTGTAAATATTAATGTGTATCCAACATTACCTCTCCATATTCAATCTATAATTAAATAATCAACCGTATATTGTAGAATATGTTTATTGTAATACGTGGCTCCAGTCAGAAAATTGAAGCTTTTTATAACCCATTTGGAACACTTGATCATCATGTTAAAAAAACAATCATCGATCCAATTTTCGATCAAATTCACGAAACCCCTTTTATATGCCTCCATCTTCCCCGTAAAAATCACACCTTTTTCGTTTTCTTGATTCGTATTACCTCCGGCGACAATGTCGTCAGGGTTTTCCGGTGGATATTCAGGTTACTTCAATGCGAACAGCGGCGGTGCCGGAAGATCTTTGTCCACGATGAAGGTGAACGACGACGTTAACAGCAGAAATTTCAACCAACAAGCGAATTACAGGTCGCCGTTGGCTGGTGTTCTCTCCGAATCGTTACTGCCGGTCGTCGGAAAACGATCGTTGGTGGAATTCCAACAACAATATCAACTCCGGCAACAGCCTCCGGTTTACTTGAGGAATGTGAAACCAAGGGCTTATAATCAAAAGTCTGATCTTTCAGTTTCGCCGGAAGTTTCCTCGATTTCCTATTTCTCGTCATCGTCGGTGGTTTCTCAACAATTCCGGCCGGAAAAGTTCGATTCCGGTGACAGAAATCTCACCGGCGTGACGAGTAACGATCGGATTAACGAATACAATGGAGGCAAACAACCGCCGGCGGATCAGGAAACGGAGAAGAAGATGTTGAATCGTCTACGAGAACTGGAGAAAGAGCTTTTGTTAGATGATGAAGAGGGAGAAAACGACACCGTTTCAGCGGTGACAGACACCCAGTGGTCGGAGACGATGCAGAAGATACTGAACCCTGTAAATCCCATTTCACCGTCTCCAACGACGTCGTCTTCTTCATCGTGTGCATCGTCTTCTGCAACAGTTTCTCCAAAGCAGTTAATATCCGACGCCGCTGAGGCAATAACCGACGGCAAATCGGAAACTGCAGTGGAATTAATCACGCGCTTGAGCCAATATTCCAACGCGCGTGGGACTCCTGAACAACGATTGGGTTTTCACATAGCTTCTGCTCTACGATCACGTCTCCGATTGAATCCCACGGCGGAAGAACCACCGCCCTCCGCCGCGGAGCTATACACAAAAGAACACATTCTCTCCACGCAATTGCTGTACGACAAATCCCCCTGCTTCAAGCTAGCTTTCATGGCCGCCAATAAAATTATTCTGCAATCGTTATCGACTTCGGTTCCACAAAGTACAACTATTCATGTGATCGACTTTGACATCGGACATGGGCTTCAATATGTGTACATGATTCACGAGATCGCGGCGGCGCGTGGGGTTGATCGCCGGATACCCATTTCGTTAAAACTCACGACTTTTAAAGATTTTGGTAACGGAGGCGTTGAAAGATTGAAGCTTGTGGGAGATGGACTCCGATCACTAGCCAACAAATTAGGTGTTGTCTTTCATTATAACGTTTTGACTTTCAAGCTGTCGGAGATCAGTAAACAGGGGTTAGCGGTTGCCGCCGGCGAGGTTTTGGCGGTAAATTTCGCTTTCAAGTTGAATAAGCTGCCGGACGAAAGCGTCACGACGGAGAACGTAAGAGACGAGGTTCTCCGTCGTGTGAAAGGGTTGTCGCCGGCGGTGGTGACGGTGGCGGAGCAGGAGTTAAACACAAACACAGCGTCATTCACGGCGCGTGTAAAGGACGTGTTTGGTTACTACACGACGTTCGTTGACTCGTTTGACGCGACGATTCCGAGGGACAACCCGGAGCGAGTGAAGATAGAAGGGGGACTGAGTCGGAGACTCGGTTGCGTGTGAAGGTAGGGAGCGTGTTGAAAGATGCGAGGTGTTTGGCAAATGGCGGGCCCGAATGAGGATGGCCGGGTTTGACCCGAACCCAGTGAGTCAGCTCACGGTCGACTCGTTGACGTCAAAGGTGAACTCGGGGACACGTGGCAATCCGGGATTCACTGTGAAAGAAGATTTAGGGGGGATTAGTTTTGGGTGGTTGGGTAGGACTCTCACCACAGTCTCTGCTTGGCATTAAATTAGGTGATTAATGTATTATAATTTAGTTAATTGTGTTAAATGTTAATTAGTGTTTGAATTAGATGTGTAATCCCACCTAAAAAGGGAATAAACGTGGCGTTCGATTGTGGGGTCAACGTGTAAAAGTTGGAAATTGGAAGGTACACATGTTAGGAACATAATATGGTGTTCACAATATAATATGTTTGATTAAACAACAACTATACACTATTCTAAATATTTGAAATGCATGTATAATGCTTAATACATAATCGGATTCTAGCACGTATGTTTATTTGTTTGTGTTTAACTGAAACCTGTAAATATTTTAAAAAAATTAAATTTGATATGATATGTAACGAGATTATTTAAACACTCTTCTTGTGTCTTTTTCGATTCTTTGTTTAAAATTTATTCTACAAGAAAAGTGTATTTATACAAATATAGTTTTAGCAACACATTCACGGAACTTCTAAATGTGCCGCAAGCCACATGTTAAAAGGTGGCAATGGCCCCTTTCTGATTGCTTCTGTTGTATAGTTTTATTTCTTAGGTGTCAATAAAGGACTCCACTTTGGTGGTAGTAGTTTGGTGGGCTTTATGATCACAAAGTTCTGTATAATAATTTATAAATCTTAACAAACAAAAGGTATTGTGGTTGACGAAAATGATGTAAATATTTAAATTTAAAAAATGTTAATAGTTTATTGAGAAAACAAAACTAGTCCAACTTGTATAACCAGTTGGATTGCTTTTTTTTCTCCTTTTAATAAGTGGCTAATAAAGATAACCATCCATACATATGCATTTTTTATGTTTGATGATAGACTTCAAAGATCCCTTATATGTTGTTTTAGTCTTTTAAAACTCTTTGATTCCAGGCTACATGTTAAAACCATTTTTATTGATAATCTTTGTATATGAAAGATATAATCCAACTAATATACCAGATTTATTATGGTTATTTAAATATGAACTAAACCTATTGAAAGCATATTACTCGTGAGCATGACAACCGACAAACAAGAGTCGATTGAACCAACAAACCATTTGTTATTTCACTTGTTACCTTTGAATAAATGGTAAGATTAGCCTCCATCGCTTTTTGATAGATTGCTTAGCTGGATGAAAGATAGGTGGAAAGCCGAAAACGAGTTTAACTTATTTGCCCATGTTTCAAACATACTTATTTATTAACTTTTTAAAAGTTGTCATCTTGAACGACTCGGACCCACGTGAGAGGGGGTGTTTGGGAGATTTATAAGTATGAGATATAAATGTACATCATCCATAATGTGGAGGGGTACAAGTAAAACAATTAACAGAGACAAACCCTCATCATCCCTTGTGATAGTGTAGTCCCTTGTGCACACAAATATGGGGGCTCTGCGGCTTCCCTCTATCACATCCATCTTCACCGTCTCCTCCGCCCGCTCCTCCTTGTTTCAGCGGCGGAGCAACCAGCTCGACCTTCGGAAACTGACTTCTGCAACCAAAGGTACTCCCGCCACAGAGGTTGCTCCGGCTGAATCCAACCAGAAGCCTTCGTCTGTTCAGGAGCAAGGCATAACGCCTCGCTCTCAGGACTTCAATGCCTGGTACCTCGATGTCATTTCCATGGCTGAGCTCGCTGATTACGGTCCTGTTCGTGGTACTATGGTTATTCGACCGTATGGTTATGCCATTTGGGAGGCGATTCAGGTAAGGTTTGAATTTGAAGTTTTAAGCTGGATATTTCAGTAGTGTTATCTCGTAGATGTTTCCACGTAGGTGATTGCTGTCAATTGTAGACCTTTTGAAGCTAGAACCAGCAACTCTTTCAGCATTCAGTGATTCAAATCGATTTTTATGTGTGTCTGTGTGTAGGAAGTCATTCTATAGACGTTTATCTTGTGAGAATGATGACGGATTGAAACCTAATGTTACGAGTTAATTAACAAATAGGGAAAATCTTACACTTTGAATGAGTGTCTTTTCTTTTGTGCAGGATTACTTGAACGTTAAATTTAAAGAGACCGGGCATAGTAATATGTATTTTCCACAGGTATGTATGAAGTCATTGCCTCTATTGATTATGGGATGTATTGAACTAGATAATGGAGTTTACTTATTCATTAAGGTTGATAAAGTTTGTGCTTTTGTGATTGGCTGCAGTTTATACCGTATTCGTTTATAGAGAAAGAAGCCAGCCATGTTGAGGGTTTCAGTCCAGAATTGGCTCTTGTGACTGTTGGAGGAGGGAAAGAACTTGAAGAAAAACTTGTGGTAACGACTTAGTTACTCTACAACCGTAAAATAAAATGAAATTTGTGAATGTTGATATTAAGATGGTTAGTTAAGACCTGAGTGTGACTTTGATTCTTGCAATTTGTGAGGCTCTTGCAGGTTCGACCTACTAGTGAAACAATTGTTAACCACATGTTTACTCAGTGGATTCAAAGTCACCGTGATCTTCCCCTTATGATCAACCAGGTTCACTTTTGGTTCAATTATTTATTGTTTCGTTTACTTACATAGTGCCTTGTACTAATTTCTTTCAATGATTATTAATAGTGGGCTAATGTCACAAGATGGGAGATGCGCACAAAGCCCTTTATTAGGACTCTTGAATTTCTATGGCAGGAAGGGCATACTGCTCATGCTACTCCAGAAGAAGCTGAAAGGGAGGTTTGTATATCTTTCATGTGTAAAAGACACTACTTTTAATGCCTCTAACTGGTTTGTGCTTTTCAATTCACAGGCGATGCAAATGATTGATGTCTATACAAAGTTCGCTTATGAGCAAGCTGCAATACCTGTTATTCCAGGTCGAAAATCGAGGGTAGAGACATTTGCTGGAGCAGATAGAACTTATACGATTGAAGCTATGATGGGTGATCGTAAGGCCTTGCAAGCTGGAACCAGCCACAATTTAGGACAAAATTTTTCCCGTGCTTTTGGAACACAGGTTTCTTTCTGAGCTAATTCACATTCATCACTATAATTTGTTGCGGAATTTTACGGAATATGCACAAAGAGTAGAGAAAGAAAGAGAATTTGGTTCTTACGACCGAAATTTATAAGTGCCATTGACTGGATTTAGCTTGGGAATAGACTTCTTTCGAGTCCAATGTCTTATTAAAACCTAAATTATTAGCATTTGACTACCCTGACAACTATTGACTCCAAAGTTAATACCTTGTCCATACAGTTTGCTGATGAAAATGGTCAAAGGCAGCATGTATGGCAAACTTCTTGGGCTATAAGCACTCGATTTGTTGGTGGTATCATCATGACCCATGGTGATGATGCTGGATTAATGCTTCCTCCAAGACTGGCTTCTGTACAGGTGTTTTTCTTTAACTTGAAGCTCTTATCAGTTCTATTTCATATACGTGTTTTAGTATTTTTATATTAAATTACTTTCAGAGGGGATTTGTCTTAACTTAAGCATCAGCTTTCAGTAATTGTTACACTTTATCTGCACTTGTGTTCTCATTTTATTTTCATGAATTGTTTGCTTTCATGTTTCCTAGGTGGTGATTGTACCAATTTGGAAGAAAGCTACAGAGAAAAATGAAGTTCTTGATGCTGCATTGGCTGTCAAAGATGTTCTTCATAGAGCTGGGATTAAAGTAAAGCTTGATGATTCTGATCAAAAAACACCTGGATGGAAATTTAATTTCTGGGAAATGAAGGTGATAAATTAAATAGAGTCTTGAAGTAAATTTCACTTTTTGTGTGCATCTTTTTTTAAGTATTTTAAATTTAGGTTTTCTGTGTAGGGCGTGCCACTTAGAATCGAAATTGGTCCACGTGACGTATCAAGCAGGAGTGTTGTTATATCTAGAAGAGATATTCCTGGAAAACCAGGGAAGGTTTTTGGAATATCTATGGAATCTTCAGTTCTTGTACCCTATATTAAAGAAAAGCTGGATGAAATCCAATTATCTCTTTTGGAAAAGGCCACGGCTTTTCGAGATAGGTATACAGCTTATGGGCAATATCACAATTTACTATATTTTCTACCTTTCTTCCCATCACAAACAAGAGGACATGAATGCTTTTAGCACCAAAAGAAGGAAATGGATCATTTTACTATTTCTATTACCACCGTTACTTGATATAAACATTCAATAATCGCAGAGTTCTCACCAAATAAATCTGCAATGCTTGTTATAAGCGGATGACAGATGTCCTGACTCCTGATTTGTTTTGCATTCTTTTTCTTAAAAATATAAGAAACAAAGCATATTAAGGCTAACGCGTATTGATTTTACTTCAGCAATATTGTGGATGTTAGCTCATACGATGAACTCAAAGAGGCAGTATCACAGGGAAAATGGGCCAGGGGTCCATGGGTCGGAAGGTATGTTAGCTTTTCATACCAAAATTGTCAAAATGTACAATCTAGGCATACCGTTTTATGATCCTATTCAGCAATCAATATCAAATAGGGGCATATTGAAGCTACAATCCCTAACTTCCAACTTTTTACGATACAATATTTATGTGGATTTTTGGTTACAAACACACCATCTTAACTTCTAATTTGACGAGCTCACCCAAATTTATAGACAATCTGTTAGATACAACAAATTTACCGCATTAATGATTAATCCACCACTAACGCATAGTCGTCAAAGGCGCACTCAAGGCGCTTAAAAAGTGAGTGCCGAGATAAGCAAGGCACATAGCATAGACATGCCATTTCCAGCGGTTTTAGAGACATTTTAGGCTGGGTCCAGGCCTCTTTGGATGTTTTTAGATCAGTTTGACTGGAATCTGCAGAATTTTGCCGGAATTCACAAGATTCGACCGGCATCGTCCGGAAACTTACTGGAGCGCCTGGATTGCCACGAGGCGTTTTACCTGCCCTTTGCCTTGCCCGAGTGCCTATGTCGCATTTGACAACTATGCACTAATGTTTTTATTCAAGTTGGGAGTGCATTTGGAGCGAAAGCTATATCATTAAAAATCGCTTGTTTTCATAGTGCATCTTTTGACTCTGGATATTATTTTTCTGTAGTCCTTCCATATCTAACCTATCTGTTGTTTTTTAAGTGATGAAGATGAATTGAAGATCAAAGAAGAAACCGGGGCAACAATTAGATGTTTTCCTTTCGAGCAACCTCAAGGGCCAAAAACGTGCCTGATGACCGGTAGTCCAGCTGATGAAGTTGCAATATTTGCTAAATCTTATTGATCATCCACCCTGTTATTACGAGGTATTATTTTATTTTCAACCCTATTTGTTGATGAAAGAAGTGATGTTTTAATCACTTTAAGTCTTTTAACTCTTCAACAAGATTGTGGGGGGTAATAATGTAATATTATTATGTTACTCCCATAAAATAAAAATACAAGGAGCACTGGTTTAGTATGGTGTGGAAATTACATGATGGTAAGTATAAGAGAGCAATTGATTTAGAGAGATAATGCAAAATCTTGCAAAAGCTGCTTGTGGTCCCATTCTTGTATCTTCCAGAAAACTTGTACCAAATTGGCATTGAGTCCGAAGTTCTTGATTAAAGGATTATATTTAATATGGTTATATTATATATACAGAAAATATGTACGGTTGTTTTAGATAAAACATATATACGGTTATAGGGTTAGGAGATATATTAGGAGATATATTCTCATTGTATTACCTATATATATTAACATATGAATGAATGAAGATCTCAGGGAAAAATATGATCCTTTATGGTATTAGAGCCAAAAACCCTAACCCCTTAATTTTTTACCGATCTCCTCTCTCCTACGCTTCTTCTTCTTCCTCACCATGGATACAAAAATCCATCCTGCCCTAACCGTAACAAACATCAAAACTGCCATCTCGGTTGTTTTAGATACCGAAACCAGCCAATATGGCTCCTGGTCCGAGCTCTTTCGCATTCATTGCCGGGTTTACCAAGTTTATGATCATCTTCAGCCTAAGGCGCCCACTCCTGCTCCAGCAGCCGATGCTGATAAGAAAA
>BJCM01201021.1:0-28943 GCA_018326385.1 Flaveria bidentis | reverse complement strand
TGCAATTTATTTAGAAAACCCATTTTCTAAATTGGTGTATTTATTTAATTGCATGATCATATCATTAATAAAATATCAATAAGTTTTTGTTGAGCTTGTTATTGGGTATGACCTGACTTGGATCATAACGTACTAACCACATAAATGTTCTATGTGTCTTGGGCATAAAGAATCCAATAGGATTTTCTCATGGCAATGCAAGAAGCAATCTTACGTTTCAATATCTACTACTGAAGCCAAATATATTGTTGCTGCTAGTTGTTGTGCTCAACTACTATGGATTCAGAACCAGATGATAGACTACGGATTCAACTTCATGAGTACTCCTATCCATATTTACAACAATAGTGATATCTTCATAACTAAAAATCCAATAAAGCACTCCAAGACAAAGCACATTGTTATCAAGTATCATTTCAGTAGAGATATTCATGTGAAAAATCTGATCAAACTAATCAAAGTTGACTCAAATGAACAATATGATGATTTTTTCACCAAGGCCTTTGATGAACAAAGATTTAAGTATCTCATTACAACTATTGGGATGATAAATATTGATTAGTCTATCTCATTTGAAAACTTTTTTAAAATATGTAAAGTCTTTTGTCAAAACAATCAAATCGTTGTTACAAAAGGACCTTGTTATAATTCTTCTAAGTATAAATTCTTCCGAAGAGGAATTAACCCTCAAAGAATGTCATATATATCATTCCAAGCAAAATTCCTCCAAGGAAAATTTTCTTCTCAGAAGAGTTTTTAGTCTCAGAAGAAGCGATTGATTACATATCAGATCTACTTTCCGAAGCATATAAAACTCGCCATTCGGAAAGAACAATTTACTCTCGGAAGTAAGAAATTAACCTTTGGAAGTAAAATTGGCTTTGGAAGAAGATTACCTTCGGAAATCTTTTATACTCGGAAGAAGACCTTACAGTGTAACGGAAATCTTTGGGCCCCACATAGTAAAAAGCAAATATTTTATTAATGAAGTCAAAATATTTTAAATGGTTTTTTTAATTTTACCACCCCTATCACATCTTTGCCAAACCATCTTTTCACCTTAACCAACCCCTAAAACTGCCATTTCACCTATTTAAATAAACTCGAATCCTCATTTTAACTTTTTACCAAATTTACTACCCAAAAGCTTCCATTACCTCTAGTTCACCTAAATTAAACTCATTTCTTTGCAACCTTTTTCAAACAATAGCTCTTAACCTTCAGCACAACCAAGTCGCACTCCTTGATTCATCCAAGGATGTTGACTTCTCAGATTTCATCTGTTTTCTCACCCAATCTACATATTACACCGCTCTGACTATTAACCCCACTGTTTTCTCAAATCATATGGTTAAATTCTGGAGCAACGGTCAGATTGAAACCCTAAATAGGGTTAGGGTCATAAGGTCAAGCAATTGTGGCGAGGAGTTGATCATTTCTTAATAACTCATCAGGGAGCATCTGGAGTTTTACGATGAAGGCGCTCCTACTGAATTCCTCAAGTCAGACCTAGACGGCACATATACCCAAATGAGATATGGTGGAGATGTGAGCAGATCTACTATTTACAAGTTTAATTTCTCATACAACTGGAAGTTCCTGCTCCATGTTGTTCACCACTGTTTGTCTAATATGTCTAGGAATGGGGTCAAATTCCATATGAACTAGGATGCCTAGCTCATGGCCTGGTAAAAACCTCCGCATTAATTGCTCAAGGTTTGTGTTGACTAAGCTTATGGTGAACCTCTAGAGGGGATATATTCTTCATGTATCCCAGGTTCCTTCAACACATCATTAACTATGAGCTGGACCAGAGTCAACTTGTCTGTGTAGTTCTCCTACCAGTTCCTCAAATGAGGCCGACCATCTTTAAAGTCACGAAGAGAGTGTCCACCAACTACACTAGAAGATACATTGATCCTCTTCCAGGTATGATTGAGCAAATGGCTCCTAGTGACATCCATGTTAACCCCACAGGTGATGAACCCAGACTAGCAACTACCCTCATATTGCTAGCCAAATCTTCTCACCCCATCAAATATACCTACAAGAGATGACACAAACAAACCGTTGTTCAATCTACTCTGATTGAGGAAGCCCATCATGTTCAATCCAAAAAGACGAGAGGGGGAACATGGCCTTCCACTTAGTCTGAGGTCTTGCCATCCTTCACATTTGACCTCAATAAGGAAATTAAGCCTCCTCAGTCTCAATCCTTTGAGTCCGGAACCCAAGCTGAAAGCCCTCAGGGTGAGTCTTTATACATCCATGAACAACCAAAAAGGGACAACCCCACAAAAGGCTCAATGCCAATAGACATTGACCAAAGTCTCGGGTCATTAGGTTTAAATTCCATATCATTCACTAACCTACTGATAAGAACTGATGAGGAGATTAAGCCTCTTCATGGAAATGAAATTGATCCCCAATACCCTCTTATGGATCAATAGAGCCTAGAGGGACCTCTTATCTCTATCCCCTATCAGCAAAAACCAACTGAGGTGAGTCCTACTGATGTGGAGAGGACTCATGTAGAGTCAGTTGCCATTACTGAAGGAGCCTCATTGGATCCTCAGGGAAGTGGTAACATTTCTAAGTCTAAATCTATAGAAACTGTGCCTTTTGATGCCTCTGGAACAGACATCATTCGGCAAGGGAAACCAGGGTGCTAAGAAACCATATCTGGTGGTGAGGATGAATATACAAGTTACCTCATCTCCCCATGAATCTTCAAAAGTAGATGAGGGATGTCTAAAAATCACTATTTAAGACCTACTTTCTAATGTCTCAAATATTGATCCAAGGTTAAGAATTTAGAGGATAGGTCTGCCACTCAACAACTTGAGATTAAAAATCTCAAGGCTCAACTAGGTGAGAAACAAATTGAGAGATTTGTCAACCATGTACCTATTTATGTCTTATTGACCTCTTTCTCTAGCTCATCTAGCCCTCAAGCTGATGCTACCAAAAAGGGGGAGATTGTTCAGGGACAAACATATGTGGAACCATAGAGTCGAGCTTTAACTTCTCTAACTTCAAGATACTCGGCTCCCAAAGCAACAGTTTTTCCTGACCCTCCTCAAATTGTCCTACAAATGAACCCAAGGATGCTCAGAGATCTCAATAGGATCTTTCCAGTTCTTGATGGGATCTTCTTTAGATCAGGCTTGCCCTGATGCAGCTATGATGTAGTTTGGAGCTGAAGAACTTTAAAGGATAAATGCACCTTCTACCACTGTGGAAGAAGTTGTTCAACCTAAGGCCCCCATGGAACCTGATCTTGATTTTGAAGGGGAAATGACGACTGACCAGCAACTGAAATGATTAGGACAGATAGTACATTCCCTCAGGCTTCTAAAACCGAAGTCAAAGCCTCAGAAGAACAACTTCAATCTTCAGAAGGTGAGATGGAAGCTACGGAAGGATTATTCTCCTTGTCCGAAGATCTAATCATCACAGATGAAATTCTGGAGCTGGCATCTGAGGTGAATAGTGACGACTTTCTGAACTGACTCCTAGCTCAAACAAGACCACTATACCAAACTTTAACTGCCATCTCTTAGCCTGAAACTTCCATCCAAGAACCCCCAAGGTCTAGCACTTCCGAAGATGTCAAAGGAAAGAGGAAGATGACCGAGGAAGAGTTTCAGGAGGAAGCAAGGTTAGAAAAAGTTAAGAAGAAAGGTAGACTCCCAACTGGGAAGTTGCTAGCTGCAAGTAGTAAAGCAATTGCAACTAACCATGAGGCTATCAACAACAGAAAGAGTGTGGAGATAATTGATAGACTTATCAAGTTTGGAGCTATTAGTGAAGATGTGCTCCTTTTACCACTAGAGGAGTCAACTGAGCTGGAAAAGACAACCTTACTGCTGATTGAACAAAGGGAAGAAGCAGCAAGGCTGGCCTTAGAGGTGGAAAGAGAGAGGAAGAAAAAGAAAGTTGACCTGCGGCTTAGGAGGGAAAGGATAACTTATATAACCTCCAGGGGTTTCTCTCTAAAAGAACTGTCTCCCCATGATAATGATATGATCTTATGGCTCTTCAACAAAGAGCAAGATCAATTGGAGAAAGAGAGAAAGAAAGCTGCAAGAGAAAAACTGAGGGAGAAAAGGAAGAAAGAAGAAGAAGCAGGACTTGTTGCTAATAGGAATATAGGTGATAAAGCCTGGATAAACGACTATCTCTGGGCTCATGGCTTCTCTGGTAGGCAGGTGGGTCTCATGTCTGTGAATACCGTGCAACGTATTGTTAGTGAAATCAAGGCTGGCATACGCTCATGAAGAAGGAAAGAGATGTACCGAAGAGTACAGGGGATGACTTTCATATCCACTCCACAACCATAACCTCAACCCAAACCTATCCCTTTGCCTTTCCCTAAACGCAACCTTTGAGCCTTATAGTACCCTGAACGCACATCATCAACCTTATCCACTTCCTCATCCTCTCAATCCAAAGAACCACCACAACTACCCATCCTCAAACCTAAAACCATACCCAGAAATCAAACCTCTCCCACTAAACAACCACCCAAGTCATCCTCTCATTCATCTAGACATCTCTCCTTAGAGGGGTTCAAGGAGATCAAAATGAAGCACACCAAGTGTACTACTTTGAGCGACATCTCCTGTGAGTAGGAGTCTGTCAATTTGACTTTTGTTGATGGCTCCTCATGATCCCTAACAAGAGATCAATTCCTTTATCTACCTAGAGGAACATTGGACCAAGCTGCAAAACTCCTTGGCCTCAACTCTGATTCTCTAAACGATGAAGAAAAGAAGCTAAGAAGAAAGATGGTGACTCTGCTGGATTCAAAGAAAGTTGTCAATGTTTCTAGTTAGCCCCTTTCACCAAGGAAGAAGATTATCTAGTGGAGGTTCAAAGACTTTTCTCACAACTTTGTTGTTGAGAGAGAGAATGGTGAGTCAAACAGACTCAATGCCTCCTCTTTGCTACACTTAAAGAGATTTTACAATATTGAGTTAACAGATATGCCATTCTCCAACCCCTCTACCTCCGAGATAGTTGCTCATATCAGGAATCATCTTAGTAGCCTTCATCTAGCCGAGATGACTTAAAGGTCCAAGATTGAATAGGAGATGAAGCTGAGAGAGGAGGAGGAAGGAAAGGATCAGTAGCCAAAGGCAAAGCCTTTCTTCAAATGGTTGAAGGTTCCAACCTTGAGTCCATAGTTAGATGGGAGTACGACTATAACTCCCGTTAACTAACTCTCTTTAGGGAGGCGCAAGAAAAGGTACATGTCATTCAGAGTGAGAGACTAGATCTCCTATCCATTAATGATTTGTACAAACTTCTCAGCACAACTTCAAGGTAGAACAAAGAAACAGACAAACATCTTCTCTCCCTTGTGCTAAAGGTTTTAGGAAGCATGAAGAAGTGAGGTTCTGGAAGCATCAGCCTAAGGGGAGTTTGTTGGATCTAGAAAGGCTGGTGCAACCAATACTAAACACTTAGACTATTTTGGTAAAACTATTAAAGGACTTTTGAAGCTAAGAGTGGAACTTCTGAAGACAAATGGAGTTCTTCTAAAGTCAGATGCAAGATCAACTTTTGAGGGAAAACTCCAACTTCCAAAAACAAAGTCTATGCTCTTCCGAAGCTTCAACACGTAGAAGAAATGAATACTACAACTTCCAAGGTATGAAGTCCCAAGGAAGCCTCGGAAGAAGTAGCCACTTCCGAAGTATAAGTGGCTTCCAAAGAACAAGTTCTTCTGAAGCAAGTTAACCTTTGGAAGTAGCTACTATGAACCAATAGACATAATTATGGTCCCTCTGACACTCTGCTGCAAATCTCTAATATACAACATGGCATTTTCTGTAAAACCCATGTAGTTGACCATATTTTATTCCATTGTTCACCTTTATCAGTTAGTATAGTTGCCAACTTTAGTTGGTGACAAAAGGTAAGTCATGGACATGTCATGACTATCGTATCTTAGATAATAATTTATCTAAGATACCTTAACTTTAGCTTTGTAGTATTAGCTTTAGTATAAGGTTTCTAGATGGTATCAAAGTATATCTGGCTGTAGGTAGTAGTATATATAGCTTCTCATTATAACTCATGTATCATGCTTGTAAAAGTCTTGTAATACTTTGAGTTGAGAAATAATATATACAAGTATCTTGAAAAACTATTATCTTGTGTTTGCTTTGATTTACTTAGTATATTAAAATCAACTCTTAGAAGGATTCTGCTTCATCACAAACCCGAGTGTTACTTAGTGAATTTGAGATAAAATAATTGTTGAGTACAAAAACTGATCCTGCATGCTTCATTATCGCGGAATAGCGGTATGTGAAGAAAGTTGATCTCGTAATCCATCATTTGATGTTGAATCCATAGCACTTGACAGTAGCAAGATGAAGCAACAGTATACTTTATCTCTTGTAGAAAAGGAGACAATGGTCTGCTTTTTTGCTTTGCCATGAAACAAGGCAATCCCCAAGGTATTGACATCCACTTGTAACTGACTTTCTATCAAGCTTACAACCTCCATGATCTCTATCACATTACGTATGAAGATAAAAATTTCATCCCTTTTGATACCAAAGACCCAATCAGGAAGAACCCTTCAACTACTGGAAAAATAGTTTAACATCTTTCTCATGAGATTTCTTTGGATTAGCTTGATATCAAGAATAGTAACACACAACGAATGTAATATCTGGACAACTTAGGGTGAGATACATTAATGATCCGATCATTGAGTAATAATGATGTGCATCGACTGGCTTTCCATTGTCATCAGGATTAAATAGGTTTGAGTAGAAAACAGAGTAAGTTTTGGAGGAGAATCATTCATGTTGTACTTTGATAGGATTTCAATAATGTATTTCTCTTGATGGTTAAAAATTCCAACGGGCTTTTATTCGACTTGTAATCCTAAGAAGAAGCACATCTTCCCCTTCATGCTCATTTCAAAGCATTCTTTCATCACTTCTTCAAACTCTCTTCACATCTTCTCGTTTTTTGATCCGAAGATGATGTCATCAACATACACTTACACAATGTTAACATGTTATTCCAAGGATCACAATCAAGATTTATCAATGTTAGAATGGAATCAAGTTACTCATTCCGTAATAAACACTAACCTTGTTTAAGTGTCTTATAAATAAATATCAAACATAATACATGTTGATTATGATGAACACAATGATACGAGCACAATAAATAAAAAACAAGATTTTATTCAAAAGTATTTCATTACAACTTATTAATGATTACAAATGAATAAATAATGAATGCTATAAACTTTAATTACTTTGAATGTATTGATGTTGGTGATGTATTGATGTGACGGCTGCTAGGGTTTGTGCTTGATTGATTGTGTGAATCGATGTGATGTTTTGTGTTTTCCGTCTGATTGGTCGTCTTGCTCTCCTTTCATGTGCAACCTAGGACTCATATTTATAGAAAATTATGATTCCGTTAGGAAACACCAGATCTCTTGGGATTCGAAATTTTCTTGTATACTTGTTGACTTGTAACACTCATATAGTGCAAGTCCAAGTATTTGGTCTTCCGCAACAACTATCTTCTTCCGAAGGAGTCTTGTTCTTCCATAGGAGTCTTGTTCTTCCAAAGGAGTCTTGTTCTTCCAAAGGAGTCTTGTTCTTCTGAAGGAGTCTTATTCTTCAGTTTCTTCTCTACATCGAATGTTCATCAGTGAATATTATGTTTATATGTTGAAGATCTTCGGATGTTTGTCTTGTAATAAACATATCTACAGAAGAGCAAAAATGAACATCTGTAGATGTTTTCTTACACTTAGTTAATTTTAAAAATTTACTAAGTATAATGTTTTACCTACCATCATACACAAAAATCAACACATATGGGTTAACCTATTTACATAAAGCATACATACAATTAATGAATTACAAATATTCATTACAATTTTTTATTAAAGTTCTAAGTCTATGCAAAAGGATCTAGACATATTGTTCCTAGTTTTAACAATACTCCCCCTTAGGCTTAGACACTTGTAAAAACTGAATGCTCCTTCATTCTTAACACCATCTTTTTTTCAAATAAGATACTGCATCCTTTTGATCATCATATTTTTACTTGATCTCCATTTCGCATAACTTTTGTAGTGTATCAAATCTTAATCCCAAAATGTCTTCTTCAGTTGTTAGAGTTTCCACAATACTTTGATTGTGCACTATTTAAAGCTCATCTTCCTCTCTGATTCTTAGTTCTGATACTTCTTCAATGTTAGCTTCTTTCAGCAGTCCAGCCTCATATCTTCTTTTATTGTATGCTTTTGCATTAAGTTTATCAACCACTTGAATCTTGTGAACATATAGGCATAAATCATTCTGAGCTTTTTCATTAGACAACTTTGGGAAGAATTTGTCAAGCAAGTATGAGGTGTAGCTGGGGTGCAGCAGCTTGATCTCCAAATGATCAAAGATTCTTATCTTTTCAGCTCTCTTTCCTTCAGCATTACTCAACAATACCAATTCTTTGGTCTTCTCAATATATCCCTATTCTGTTATGGGATATGTATATTGATTCCTTTCAAATCTTTTAATAGCTTGTTAGGATCGTGTACGTACGGAATACTAATGAATTCTTTGTTTATACCGAATCAAATAGTGTGGAATCCTATTTTATTGGCGATCCAAAGAGTGTGAACAATTACCCGATCGATTTAAGATTAAAACTAAACGTTATGAACTAGTAGGGATCGATCAGGATTGATCTATGAAGTTGGATAGGCTTCCTTGGACGTTTTAGATGGCTAGGGTTCATAAGCGTAACAAGTGTTTCTCAAGTTCTTGAAGTGTCTTGTTTTTCCACGAATTATGTGGTATATACAGGTTATGGGTTTTCAATCGTACGACTGAACAATTAGCTTGGTTAAGTCGTGCGACTGAATCATATGATTGATCTATATGCACGACTGAAGGTTTAGTCGTGCGACTGAGTCAATCTAATCTCTCAATCATGCGACTAATCCAGTCTCCTGG
This sequence comes from Flaveria bidentis, assembly GCA_018326385.1. Lineage (NCBI taxonomy): Eukaryota > Viridiplantae > Streptophyta > Magnoliopsida > Asterales > Asteraceae > Flaveria > Flaveria bidentis. The sequence goes on along the minus strand of BJCM01201021.1, from coordinate 19,941 downwards.
TTCAGTCGTGCGACTGGTCCATTGGATGATGTATTCATGCGTATAGTCCATTAGTAAGGTCCATTCGCATGAAAACTCATACGACTAAGTTTGAACACATTTCTCAATCATTATTGACTAAGAACTATGCATAACAACCTCAAACCTATATAGTAAGTTCATTATTCTTTAACACACAATAATACTGTGAAATATTAAACATTATAAACATCAACCACATATTATATTTCATTCAACCCATTCATTACATATGTGTAAGACATGACAGACTTTTACATTATGCACATAAACTACGGACATATGTATCGACAAACTTCCCCATGGACCTAGTTTACTCAATTTTCTGACAACCTTCATATGCTCTTCAAACTTCTTTACTTCTCATGTGTTTCGACTATTGCGTGTATTTCCAACGCAAATCAGAGTTGTATCACATTTTGGAATTGGAGGGCTTGAACAATATCCTACGTGTCATACAAGCGTGTCATACAACAGTGGCCCCTTCTATAGAGTGTATACATCTTCAGCTGACAAGTTGGTAAGACACATTGGGTCAAATACCCTGATAGTATCCATTCTCCCCTCTCTGTTCAGAACTATGACCGCTTCACCTATCCTCCGGTCATAATACCACCATTTGAAATGTGGAGTAAAGTCCTTAGGGATTTCCCGTAAAGGAATCTTTGACATTGTGTGCGGAGGACTCCACTTCAGCACAACTTTTGGCTTCCCGGACATAGGATCCACTTCAGACTTGTGAATAAACCTCTTCGGTTATTGAGGCCTGAAGTTTACCTATCTGGTATGGTATTCTTTCTTCAAAGGAGCTTCAAACCAACCTAACATCATCCTTGGATTTGTATACAGCAGATCTAAGCATGCCAGTCGGTTGAGCTCAAAACATGGAAAAGTCTTCAGATCATAAGGATATCTGAAGTACTCTATCCCCTTCTCTCTTTTTACTGAATATACATTTAAGTCCTTAAAGTAGGCCTACACAATGATTTTGCCCAACACCTTCTAATGTTTCTTAACTTTGTAGAGTTTGGTGTAGGCATTTTGCTTTGGAGTCGTGCACTGGGCTCTTATGGCAGCGAAACACGCTACCCATTCAGCCTTCTTAATATCAACATTAGTATCTGAGGCTTGGGCTTGGCTTTCATCCTTTTCCATTTCTTTCTCCATTTCATCCAGTTTCTTAAATGTAGCACTGCCGAAAGTATCACCCAAGTTGGGTATCACATTTCCCTCGCGGTCAGTATACTATGGATAATGTTCAATAGTGACATCCTCTATCTCTATTTCATTAACATCTTTCAGCTCCTCATCACTTATAACATCTACCTCTGGAGCATCTTTTACAATTTCGTCCGGATTAAGTCTGAACATCTCAGCAAGTTGCTTGATGGGCAGATCATGTATAATCTCTCCTTCTTCGGGAGTGTCGCTCACTGACCTTCTGACTATCCCTTGCAAATCAAGAGTCATGGTTAATAGAGAATTGACCTGTTGAAAGGGTTGGACATCAATTTCATCTGTCAGTTGAGCTTCATTTGATTGATTAAACATTAAGCATATCACACATAAGTCATTATATGGAGCATTACGACATATATAATCAATAATTACATTATTGTAATACATACTTCAAGTACAAAAGGTTTTAAATACTAAGACATATAATAATTGCTTTTCTCTTTAGCTGTTGGTTCTTCAGCTTGAGTCAGATGTGCAAAACACCCAATCTATAATCGGTTCCTTATAAGATATTAGATCGGGCTGAAATTATCACACTGCAGATGCACCATAAACTTAGTTTCAACTTCACGGTCATCACCTTCTTCTAGCATCTTTAGTACTTCTTCAGCAAGCTTTTGGCTCTGTTGTGGATGAATCTGATGTTCACAAGCCTAATAGATATTGCACTGTAACCAATAAGCATCAGCATCTTGTACATTAAGTGACATAACCTCGTTAATTTCTTGAGAGTCTTCATCATCCATACCACCACCTTTTTGCATAGCATTATTCCCATCTCTATCAAAACATCATCTTCTTCCTATCCTTTAAGCAGGAGAGGATCATGTGAGAGCACGTGGACAGGTGGTTTAACATTGGTGCTAAGTATGCATTCTGGATTTGGTCGGACGTCTCATCAATTCCTCCTCTCCTTGACGCTATGCACTTACGGATGACATGAGTTAAGCACTTGAACTGGGGCACAAGTTTCTCTTGTTGAGCAAACCTGCATTGATGTCCCCAGTGTACTTCATCCTCAGAAAAGCATCTACATCTGCACATATGTTGTGCTTGGTGTTCATTATCCATCGTTCAGCCATAGTGCTGCAACACAAGACATGTATACATTAGATTTGTTACTAGACTCGACAGTTGAATTTTGAATGATTTTGTTCTATTGATTCTATCGTGCGATTGAACAATACGACTGAATTCAGTCGTACCAGTATGCATGCAGCTGAGTTCAGTCGTGCGATTAAGCCTACGACTGAGCCTAGACATATGCTACCCTGTGCGGTTGAGTTAGTTGTGTGACTGAACCCATAAGCATGGTTCATACGTGCGATTGAGTCATTCGGCTGGCTCAATCTTGCGACTAGAGTTCATTTAAGTTGTCTATTCTTAAGAGTAGTCTCGGTTTTGAGTTTTATCTATTTTAGACATTACGGCTTGATTAAACAAAACACTGAATTCGATTTTGGTCTCACATTACCTGTAGATGCAAAGAGTAAACGTTAGAATCACAACCACAATGCTAAATCAATTAAACGAAATTTTGGCAGAGTATTGGTGCTTTCGTGCAACTTGAGAGTGATTGAGGGGTGATGAGAATATGCGACCGACTCCCCTCTATTTATACTGAGTTTACCTTCAGTCGTGCGATTGGACCTATTCGCACGCTTCATTCGTGCAACTGGGGCTCAGTCGTGCGACTGGCTCAGTCGGTCACTTCCATTCGTGCGATTGGTTCATTTTGGTGATCCAATAGCATGGATTGACGAATGCTTATGGTCCAATCGTACGTCTGGTCCATACGTATGGTTCAATCGTGCGATTGGCTCATACTCATGATCCAATCATGCGACTGGTCCATACTTATGGTCCAGTCGTGCGAATGGCTCAGACTTATGAGTTTGACCTCATGCACTTTCAAACACTTAACCTGTTAACTATTGATAAGATGTTATGACTGATGATCATCTCAGACATGATTTTTTTAAATGACAAACTGTTTGATCACCTCAAAGGTAATCCTTTTAATTTCAAACACCAAATTGGTCACCTCAGACATGACAACTTTTAGTGAGTGATTCACAGATTGAATCCAGATGTATAGTCTGACTTTTACCTAACAAATAACTCAAAGTTAAATAAAACAACTTGAAATTAAAAAATGAAACAAGATATATTTTTGTATTTTTTGATTGGAGATGGATTTAAACCTATTAGAGTACTTCTAACCGATTTTAAATTCCTGGACAGCACAACTTCAATTCTATTTTATCAATTCTTGTACAATTCATTATGGAATCATACAAGTATATCAGAATCATTTGGGACATTTTATTAAACTGTTTTGATGCTAGATTCTTGTTTTGAACGAGAGTCAATAGCAATTTTAGGAAATCATACTAGAGCTCTAAGAGGCACACAATGATTTTAACTTTCATGAACTGTAGCTCAAGATGATTGTCAATATACTTGTCCTCTTAAATCCATACACTGATTTTGACATACATTGGTGATGAGTTAAAATTTAATTATTTCAACAAGCATTTGTGGATCCTATGCTTATATGGTAATGAACGTTCCTCAGGAGATTTTTGAGCGGTCTAGGGGTATATTCAAGAAAACTATTCTAAGAGCTTTTAGAGAGATGCCAAGCCTCAGGTCAGTGCCATCGCACAGTAGAGAGGCACAAACAACAAGAATTCTAGAATATTGAGGTTATGCTTATCCTCAGGTCAGTGTCACCGCACAAGAGAGAGACACACAACCTATCTTCTTGTAAGAGCATTTATTTGCTTTTTGCACATAACACACCAACAACATAAGTTATTAGATTGATTGCATTTTGCATTTTTCCATGTGCTCTTCTCATTTTTATGGTTGTCCGCACACACTTGTAGCGTTTATTTTGCTCTTCACCCCTTATTGGAACTGCGTTGATTATGTTAACCGGGGATAAGATGGGAACCCACAGTGAGTTGAACAACTTAGTTTGAATTTTAAACCACCAATGAGGTCTACTCATTTATTGTGTTGAATCTACTAACACATTATATAATGAACTAGCAACCTCTAGGTCTACTTTCTCTATGTTACCTTAGTAGCATACTAATTTTACTATCATTTTTCCTTTTATTTTGCTTAGACTTCTCAGACTTATACTTTGAATTTTGCATCTTAATCATTTAAAATGTTTTAATGGTCCAAACAATCTATTCCCCGTGTACTATCATTTTCGATAAACGTTGAATCAGAATCACAGATTTGATTTCATTTCTTTTAGCTAAGCTGTCCTCCTCCCTTGTTTTTTTAAGTAATTAAATACTGCATGAATTTAATACTAATTTAACCTATTCTCCTCCTAAAATTCCAAAACCAAAAATATTTTTGTGTTTTTTAGATTTTAATAGACAGAAAAATAAGGAAACTAAAATAAGATAAAATAAAAGAAAATTAACTATACTAGTCGGACTACAAACTTTCGTCTTCTGGAATCACTTCACATTTCTTTTTCATGTCATTGACCTCTAACAAATATAAAAACCTCAGTTTATCAAATGCTTTTGTGTAGAGGTCGGCGCGTTGAAAATCTGTATTTATTTTAACCACATCGATTAAGTGCTTTTTAAAACAATCACGTATAAAGTTATATTTAATACCGATTTGTTTAGTTTTAGGATGTTGGACCGGATTTTTTGTTACGGCTATTGTAGCAGAATTATCAACAAAAATAGGAGTGCTAGAAAATTTCAAACCGTAGTCGCGCATTTGCTATTGAATCCAGATTATTTGTGAACAACAACTTGCAGCAGCAACGTATTCAGCTTCACATGTCGATAGAGCAACGAAGGTCTGCTTCTTACACTGTCAGGTGACTAACCATCTATGTAGGAACTGACATCCTGATGATGTTGACTTGTAATTCATTTTGTAGCCGCCATAATCTGAGTCACTATACGTTGTAAGCTCAAAGTCATCATCATGAGGATACCACAACCCGAGTGTTGGAGTACCCTTGAGATAACGGAAAATCCTTTTAACGCCTATGAGATGGTTGACTTTTGGTTTCGCTAGATATCTAGAACAAAGACACGTCACATACATGATATAAGGTCTTGAGGCTGTGAGGTACATGAGAGATCGTATCATTCCTCTATACATAGTGGCATCAACCAGATCACCATTTTCGTCGAGTGCCATGTCATGGTTTGTAGCAAGTGGAGTTCCAGCTGTAGAAATATTCTCCATATTGAACCGAATGAGGATATCGCCTACATACTTGGTCTGATGTTGAAATATTCCCTATGGTGTCTATCCACCCGTAACCCGAGAAAGACTTCATTTCTCCCATGGCACTCATCTCAAATTTTGCTTTCATGACAGATTCAAATTCTTTACATAACTCTTCATTTTTGGAACCAAAGATTAGGTCATCAACATAAATCTATACTAGCAGTAAGTCGCTATCTTTTTCTTTGATGAACAGTGTACAGTCAATGACTCCTCTGCGAAAATCGTGTGTCACCAGGTGAGTTGAGAGTTTCTCATACCATGCTCTAAGGGCTTGATGGAGCCCATAGAGAGCCTTATCCAGCTTGTAAACTCTTTCCCGATGATAAGGATCCTCAAATCCTCTAGTTGACTGAAATACACTGTCTCACGGATTTCACCATGAAGAAACACACTCTTGACATCTAGTTGATAGACTTTGATCTTCATGTAGGATGCATAAGCTAGAAATATACGTATTGCTTCCATCATTGCCACTGGTGCAAACACTTCATTGTAGTCTATGCCTTCGACTTGTCAAAATCCTTGAACTACAAGACCCATTTAGTGGCAATTACCTTAGCACCTTTTGGTATATCCACTAGTGTCCATACTGATAGCTTCTTGAATTGTAGGAGTTCTTCTTGCATGGCACTAACCCATGCCTCATCGTCTAGTGCTTCACTAACATATTTTGGTTCAAATTGAGACACAAAAAATCGATATGCTCCACCGTGAAGGTATTCCTTTTCTATTACCAAGGCATAATCAGCTGTGTATAGCTGATTTTTGGTCGGTAGTCCCGATCTAAAATCCCCAATGACATTGTCCAAGGGATGATAAACACTTAGCCGAGATCCGGGAGTTGTTGGAACAACCACCTCAGTATCCAGATTGTTAAACGCAGGTTCAGGATCTGTAGCTGTTGGAGTATGAGGTTTCGAAATGTTAGAGGCATCCGGATTTGATGCTTGTGTACTTTCATTGGTAGGAACTTGTTCCTCCTGGTCCACTTGTTCAGTCTCCACTTCTTCATCATCCGAGGAGGAATTGCTTACATCAAGTGCTCCCCCTAAAGGATTAGAAGATTCACCTTATGGAGTTGATGATGTCGAGTCTAGTGGCTATGTGTCTAGGACATCGTACATTATCATCTGGAAGGGAGGGAGGTATGTTGAAGGACTTAAAGAATCCATCATAGTCAAAGAAGAATGAGGGCCCTTTCCCAGTTGGGGGATGGTGTATCTTTGAACGTCAACATTGCACCACACTTCTACCTAACCTGTTAAGTTATTATAAACTCTCTTGTTCGGTATATTGCATCCAAGAAAGATCCATTCTTCAGCCTTCTCACTGAATTTCCCAGACTGAGTTTTCTTCAGCAGCGTACATGGTGCACCAAATGGTTCGAGATACTCCAGGTTAGGTTTACGTCACTGGAGCAACTCATTACATGTTTTTTCATGTCGCTTGATAACCAAGACCCGATTGAGGGTGTAGCATGCATTGGCCACTGCCTCGTTCCAAAATTGGTTAGGCAGTTTTGAGTTAGAGAGCATTGTTCTAGTTGTCTCTATCAAGCTCTAATTCTTGAGTAATCATCTGTTACTACATAGCAGTACAAATCACCAACAATACTTTTAGTGCTAACGGGACCAAACAGATCCATGTGTAGAAGCTGAAGAGGCATATCTATAGAGTTAACTTTCTTTGCCTTATGAGCCTTCCTGGTTTGTTTCCTTTCCTTGCAAGCTATGTAGAAGTCTAGAAGCTGAAAGTTCTTAACATTTACACCATTCACTAGATCATTCTGAATCATGTGATTCATCTTTCTAGGATTGATGTGTCCCATTCTCCTATGCCTGGAGATTGAGTCCCTTTCTGTTGCCTTGAAGCATTGAACTATGTGATCAGTTGTGGATGTTTTTGATAGATCCAAGACGTATAAATCGTTATATCTTGAAGCTGACATTAAGACTTTGTCCTCCGGCATATTGTAATCCTTTTTCAGCACGTAGCAATTCTTGTTGTCAAACAAAACTTTGAATCCTTTGTCACAGATCTAGGAGTCTGAAAGCAAGTTGTTCTGTAGTTGTTGAACATAGCTGAGCTTATCAAACTTGACTTTCTGGTTTCCCACTTCGCCCGGAGCAATTATATATCCTCCTTTATTCCCAACAAATGATACATGTCCTCCTTTAATTTGTTTGACATTGAAGAAGAGAGACAAGTTCCCGGCCATGTGCCTAGATGCCCCACTATCAACAATCCAGGTATTTGTGATAGCACTGTAGTGGACACCCTGCACATTCAAAGAAAATGACTAGTTTAGGTTTGGGACCCAAGCCTTAACTGGTTTGGGAGACCCAGAAGGAATCACACATCATAAATTCAACCCACTATCCACTTTAGGATGAGGGCATATCATTCTTCTTATTATTCTTATTATCAGACAACTTATTTGACTTTTCTTTCCATAAGCCAGTTTTGTGTAAGGCTTGTTTGTGATAAACAGACGGCTGGCTTAGAGTTTGAACTTTAGGTTCATTTTTTCTCTTAAGAGGAGTAATAGAACTCCTTTTAGAAGAACTTTGTTTTGTATCATAAAGTTCAATCTTAATTCATAGAATGTGATAATAAGGACAATTAGAAGATCTATGTCCTCTTTTTCCGCAACTATAGCACGATCGTCCTTCTACATGTTGAGGAAACTGGTTGGATTTAGTCACTAGTCGTTTAGATGTTTCTGCTTCTTTAACAAAATATATTGTTTGCACACTTTTACCATCTTTAGCTTTTAGTTTATTTGGACTTTGACGTGAAGCACATGTTTGGTTAACTGATTTGGTCATTTGGGGTTCAGAAGTAGACATGTGTGAACCTGATTTACATTAACCTTTAAAAACTTATAATCCAACAATAGGCATCTTTTCCTTTGATTTCAAAGTACACTCCTGTTTAGTAACAGAGTTCACCAGTTTACCGGTGGAATCTAGATCACTAACTAGAGGAGTGGACACCACATGATCCTTAGTTGGGTTGTTATTTACAGGACTACATTTTGTATTTAACATGATCTCATGTGGTGGTGGGACTACTTTGTAACCCAACCCTTCCCCATTATTTTGTTCTTTCACTAAGTATTGAACTATGTAAGAAGATCTAGTCCAACTGTGCAGTTTTTGTTTTAAAAAATTGACTTCGACTTCTAAAACTATTTTTTCTTTATTTCTTTCTTCCAAATAATTTAAGTAAAACTTTGTATCATTAGCTTGATTAAAAGCAACAACCTCGATTTCCCTTAGTTGTTTACCTAAAAGTTCTATTTTTTCTTTATAACTACACTCATTTGGTTTTAAAATAGGATTATCTTCTATGCACAGTTGTAAATCATTTACTAAGTTATCATTGTGGTCTAATAACCTAAAAAATTTCAAATCAATTCTTTCTCTAAATTTGTTACATTCATTACAAGCATGTTTTTCAAACAGTTGGTCTTTACTACTTACTTGTGAGGAATTGGTTGAATCAACCATCAATGCAGAGTTAGACTCTTCATTTGTTGGAGATTCTAAACTTGTTGCTTTCAGCTCTTCCTTAACTAAGTGATATACCACATTCACAACTTCTTCAGTATCTGACATTACTTGCTCAATTGTGATCTCGCCTTCACTTGCAGAACCATCATCCAGCCCCTCAAAACCGGCAATGTTTGATTCACCCAAAGACACAAAGCGGAAGGTCCAGTCTTGCCCTTTATCATCTTGAGTGGTCATGGCCTTTGTCACGTTGCTTGAAGTGGTAGCTCCACTCATGGGTTTTTCTTGACGGTTGAAGGTGGAAAATAGATTTCCATTTCCTGTTTTCTTGGGCTTTACACATTCCCGTTTAAAATTCCCCTTTTCCCCACAATTAAAGCAAGTGACTTTGGTTTTGTCAAAGCCAAACGTTGTGTCCTTTGTGGCTACAAGATTCTGTCCTTTCTTCTTAATGAACTTTTTGGCTCGTCTAACTACACTTGCAAGAGCCCACATGATATCCATCCTTTCCAGCTTGTTCTCGTCAACCTGCTTGTAGTCTTCATCTACAAGATGACAATTTCTGATCTTCCTAGCAACTAGACCATCATACGATTGTACCACTGCTGCTAGAAGATCCATGTGCTCCTTTGCAACCTCCACTGTTATATTACCGAGATTCTCAATCATCAACTTTGTAGTATTGGCTTCAGGCACTATGTATTGAGTCGATGATGACCCAGACGTTGCTGGTCTTGAAGCAGTGGATTGTGAGGGAGCCGCGGAACTGGACACGAATGCTATTTGAAGTGGTACTCTTGAACTGGTTGAAGTGGGGAAGGAGTTGTAAAGTGAAGGATTCTGATCGTAAGATCCTTTCTATGACTTGTACTTCATTCTTAGTCCTGCTTCTCTTAATTTCAGGATGAAGTCATCAATGTCTAACATTGCAAAGATATCATTCTGTCTCAGATTAGACACAAACGAATCCCATTTATCTGGCAAACCATCTGCAAAACATGACAATTTATCTTCCATTGACGTTGTTACACCATGAGTGTGCAGCTCACTCATCAGATGATAGAACCTGTCAACGATGTAATCCAAGCTCTCATTCCCTATCGAAGAGAAGTTATCAAACTCCTTTTTGAGAGCCTTAGCCTTTAGAGCCTTTAACTTTGCATTCCCATCATATCTCTTTTCCAATGCTTCCCATAACTTTTTCGCCTGCCTGTTCTCAGAGAACTAATGAAAGATATATTTTGGTATCGACTGAGTCAACTGGGCATACACTTTCTTTTCTATATTGTACTTAACCTTCTAGCTATCATTCATTCCTCCTAGAGTCAGTTTAACTCCATCAGCACCGACTGACATCATGTAACCTGTCTCAATTGATGCCCAAAGATTATGATGAACTCCATTTAGATAGATCTCAAACCTCTGCTTCCATTGGGAATAATCATCTAACGTTTTAAGCTTCGGTGGTTTATTATGATTCCCAATTTCATTTTCCTGAAGCAGAAGGTTCTGGATGCGAGAGTCCTTTCTGGCAGTAAAGGTAGTGAATTGATCTTCCATTTCTATAAACTTTGAACTTTAGAACAAGACTGGTCCACTAGTGCGAATGGACAAATGCGGATGAGTCAATCGTGCGATTGGACAAATGCAAATGAGTCAATCGTGCGATTGGACAAATGCGGATGAGTCAATGCGGATGACTCAGTCATGCGATTGGACAAATGCGGATGACCAATGCGGATGACTCAATCATGCGATTGGACTAATGTGGATGACCAATGCGGATAACTCAGTCGTGCGATTGGAAAAATGCGGATGACCAATGCAAATGACTCAGTTGTGCGATTAGACAATGCGGATGACCAATGCGAATGGTTCACTTGTGCGAATGAAAAAATGTGGATGACTAATGTAGATGGCTCAGTCGTACGAATGGACAAATGCGGATCACTCAATCGTACGAATGAGCTATACATGCAACTGAAGGCTGCTGTGTTTGAAAATTTTCGAATTTTGACACTTTGACACAAATTACAATTTGCCCAGAAACCTTAATCTGCCGTATGACGAAAAACTTCAACTTTAATGTCTGTAAACGTCGGAAAACACCTGTGGACCCAAAAAGATGAATCTTTTGAGTTAAAACGTGAGGTTTGACACAATTCTAATTGAATTAAACACAAAATCAAGTGCCAAAGCTCTAATACTACTTGTCAGGACCGTGTACGTACGGAATATTAACAGATTCTATGTTTATAACGAATCAAATAGTGCGGAATCCTATTTGATTGGCGATCCAATCAGTGAGAATAATTACTCGATCAACTTAAGATTGAAACTAAACATTATGAAAAAGTAGAGATCGATCTGGATTGATCTGTGAAGTTGGACAGGCTTCCTTGGACGTTCAAGACGGCTAGGGTCCGTATGCGTATCAAGTGTTTTTCATGTTCTTCAAGTGTCTTATTTTTTCACAAATTATGTGGTATTTATAGGTTATGGGTTTTCAATCGTACGATTGAACAATTAACTTGGTTCAGTCGTGCGACTGAATCATGCGAGTGATCCATACGCACGACTAAAGGTTTAGTCGTGCGACTGAGTCAATCTTATGTCTCAATCGTGCGACTGATCTAGTCTCCTGGTTCAGTCATGCGACTGGTCCATTAGCATGATGTATTCATGCTTATAGTCCTTTAGCATGGTCAATTCGCATGAAAACTCATACGACTAAGTTTGACCACATTTCTCAATCATTATTGACTAAGAACTATGCACAACAACCTCAAACCTATATAGTAAGTTCATTATTCTTTAACACACAATAATACTATGAAATATTAAACATTATAAACAATAACCACATATTATATTTCATTCAACCCATTCATTACATATGTGTAAGATATGACAGACTTTTACAGTAAGCATATAAACTAGGGACATATGTATCAACATAGTTGTTGCATTACTGTTTTGATATCCAACCCTCTTCAAAAACTCGTCATCTACCAATATAGAGGAATTGGTTCTAGATCTGTTGATCCTTTTTACTCTTCTTTTATGCTCATCATCATCATCTCTTTTTGTTTCTTTTATCATATCATCTCTGAATTTAGTCTTTAACTTACCCACCAATACAGAGAAGACTCTTCCTCTTGGCTGAATTGGGTAGTTAGAGATAATTAAGCTTTGCAGATCTCTAATGTCACTTTCAGGTAGGCACAATACTGATACTACTTCATGAAAGTATTGAATCCTTCCAGATGTTCTCTTTAAGATCACCCAATCCCACTCTTGATCATACTTCTAGGCCATAATTCTCTTGTCTTCCACAGAGTTAGGACATATGATATGATCAAACAACTCTATCAAGGTAGATTTTTGTTTTGTAAACTCTCTGACCGTTGTACCCAATGGCCACACTTTGCTAGGTATAATTGCTCGTGGCTCTTTGATAAGTTTTCTTTCCATTTCTATTGATCTTTACTATCAACTATTATTGGTTCAATAGGAGTTTTGTTGTGTTGCTCAACATCAAGCTTTGGAGCTTCAGTCCTAAACCTCACTCTAGTTTCTAGCTTAACATCCATCACGTGCTCCATCATCCTTCTTAGTTAACCAATAGTTCTTCCCTTAATTTCATGGACTTTGTAGTTGCGACCCTGTAGCCAACAGGTCAGATTGTATTTACTAAGTTTTGATGTATCACAGTGACCCAAGTCTTCCTTGATTTTCTAAATGGATTATAATGTTCTGAATGCATCATAGTCACAATCAAGGATCATGAATCTAGCAAGCTCAAAATCTTTCAGCAGCGCTTTCATTTCAGTCGGATTCATCCTCTCAACCATGTCATACGGAAACCCATGCTTGATAAGGGTCATAAACATACTTGAGTCAAGCCTCTCTTCTAATATGTCTTTTGTTGTTAGAAGATCATCAGGCTTTTATTCTTCTTATTCTTTATGAGGTTATTCTTTAGTGAGCTCATTCCATTCCGCATCACTATCAACTTCAACATGAGATTTAGGCTTTGATGTGGTAACATCCATTGAAGGAGTGTGCTTAGAAGATGTAGGCCTTGATCTTATAGGTGAATCTTCAACATTAATAACCTTTTTATGAATAGTACCTAAGTACTTCCTCTTCCTAGTGTATTGAATAAGCTTAGAAGTCTAAGAGGTTTCTTTTGAGAGATTTGTTGATGGAGCAACGTTTGATTCAAAGGCACATATTTTCAACTTTAGCTCATCAATTTCTTCCTATTTTCTTTTTAACAAAGCAGATTGAGCAGAGAGAGAGAGTTTGTTACATGATCAAATTCTAATGTTAGTTTCTCCTTTTCAGACTTCTCATACTTTACTAAGTCTTTAAGTTATTTTCTTATTGATGTAGTGCATCAATCACTTCATTTTGAATTGTACGTCTTCTCTTAATCTTTTCAGTCTTGATTCTTGTTTCATCAACTCATTATCCTTTTCTTTTATCGCACCTTTCAACTCTTGTATTCGTTGCTTTCTTTTGTTTGATTTGATGACCGATTTGTTATATTCAGCAACCATATAACTCTTCTTCACAAGGATGTCATCTTCACTCAGATCATCTTTGCAATTACATCAACATAGTTTCCTTCTTCTCCCCCTTCTTCATGTTCAACATCAATATCATAACAATTGACATCAGTAGGGGATGCACTAGCTAAGCTTGATCTGGACTTAACAGTTTGATATGCCTGCTCCTAGTGATGTTGTTGTTGATGTTGTTCAATAAATGATGAGATAGGCTCGGTTTGATTAGGTGAAGCTGGTTTTAGTGAGTTGGTGATTGAGAGAAGGATGGTACTACCTTGAGAAACCAACTAAGTCTCACAAGTGTGAATTGAGTTTTGAGACTGAGTGGCAGAGACAGACTCTGTATGCACACTCTCATGTGATTGACTAGGTGATTGATGGAGAATTAGAGAGATTGACTTGGTGTTTTGACTAGCTGATTGAGAGTGTGGTGATGGTACATGTTGGATAGGTGAGATGGGCAGGGTGTTTTCACTGGCTAATGAATGATGTTGTGGAGATTGATGATGTTGTTTAATGGGTAATTGATGGGGTGAATATGAGTCTTGCATAGCGTCTTAAGAAGAACTCTCTTGCCGGTTTTCCCATATAGTTCTTGTGGGACGTTGGCACCAACATCCACCACATGAGCAAACATTGACATGTCTTCTCCTTGGTATTTATCACTAATCTTGTTCAGCACAGATCTACCCAAATGTGCTTGTACAAAGACATCACCTAATCTTTCTATCCCAGGAAGCTCAACATTAATGATCAGTTGGAGAACCTTGGAACATAAACATTTTATCATCCTTTTGTTCTCTTATTTGGTCACATAAACAACCAAAAATGTATTTTAGGTAGTTATATGTTCTTCCTTCAAAGATCCCTATGATTCGAGAAGAGATGTGCCTCAAGAATCTATCCAATCCGAAATTCCTGTTTGAGATACACTTAAAGTAAGTGTGACATAGGAACCGGTAGGGCTTGCACAATCTCCCCTTCGTAATCTCTCCTCTTTCAAAGTCACCATCACAAACCGTTAGATAAAATATTTTCTCAATTTACTCATGTTCAAAGACGTCTTGGTGACCTATTTCTTGATCTCCTAACTCTAGTACCCTTCTGATGGTCTATTCATCTATTCTTAAGTTTTCACTCCTAATCTCTACATGAATCACTTTAGTTTCTCCTTTGTTATCTATTCTAGCTGAGTTTCCAAAATCAACTATGTGTGTCTATTTGATCACTGGATTTGCCGTGAGGTCATAAAACAATCTTGATCGTTGTAAAAATCTGATGATGTCCTGACACCCTTTTGCTACAGGGTCATAAGAATTGAGGAAGGCACACATAATTGCTCTTTAGGAAATTGATTAGTCATTTGTTTAGGAGAGTTAAGAAAAATAGATTAGAATTAACACTACATACATAAGAATACGAACAGTTTTCTGAATCCAAGGATCACAATCAAGAATTATCATGATTTGACGAACACAATGATATGAACACAATTAATAAGCAAACATGATTTGATTTAAACGTATTTTATTAAAATTTATTAATGATTATAGATGAATAAATAACGAATGACATAAACAATAAATGCTTTGAACGTGTAGATGTTGATGTGACGGCTGCTAGGGTTTCTGTTTTTGTGAATTGATGTGATGTTTAGGTTTGCCGTTTGGTTGCTCGTGTATTCGTCTTCGTCCATTGATGTGAAACCTATGATCCAAATTTATAGGCACATGGAAACATCGGATCTCTTGATATTTGCAAAATTGTCTTACTAACGTGTTGACTTGTAACACTTTTATTATTTAAATACAAGTGTTTGGACTCCATAGCTTAACAGGTCTTCCAGAGGTAATTTGTTCTTCCGAAGGTACTTTGTCTTCCGAAGGTATTTTGTTTTCCGAAGGAGTCTACTCATCCGCATGAGTCTTCACTTGAACTCTTTGATTGAATTTACTTTAACTCCATAGCTGATTATTCATCCGTAGAGGATCTTCGGATGCATGTTACTTCTAAGAAACATATCTACGGAAGAACAAAATGTTCATCCATAGATGTTTCTTACACCTGGTCAATTTCAGTAATTCACCAATTATAATGTTTGTACCTGTACTCTTAAACATATCAACAAACATATGGGTTAACCTATATACATAATGAGTACATCAAAATAATGAATTATAATCATTCATTACAAGTTTTGATTAAAGTTATAAGCCTATACAAAATGATTTAGATCTATTGTTCCTAGATCTAACAAGTTTTAATGATAACCAAGAATCATACACTTCATAATTGATGATTATGACATGTTTTACCTTAAAACTACTGATCTGAGATCAAGATTATGCGTTTGTTTGAGGTTTAGATTTGGTAATTTCAAATGTTTGTGAAAAGGGGGAAAAGGTTTGTTGTGTGCGCTTTTCTAGGTCTAAAAAGTATTCTGAAAAAAGTTAATAATGAATATTTAAGTCAAAAACATCATTTATACTCATTCGGACTAAATAAGTGGGACCCTCTATCCTTATTACCAAATTTACTATATCCGTAGTTTTTAGTTCTTCCGTAGATCTTCTATGGATTTCGTAGATCATCGACAGATGAGTTAGAATGAAAAACTTATTTTTAATGAAGTATAATTTAGATTTTCATAGCTTACCAATCTATGAAATTAGATTATGCTTTTAAAATATTAACTTATCTGTAGTTTATCAATATACAGATAGTCATATTTTATTAAGTTTCGCACTGTAGCTTTTGCTCATGCTGAAAGTGCACTGTAGCTTTTGTTGATTCTGAAATTGCAAAGATTGGAGCTTCTTTGATTGTATGGTCCTAATCAACTGATAGAACCATTTATTGCTATTGGACCTTGTTAACTTTATTTTCATGGCAATTGTGCACAAGAATGTTTATATTTTGAAAAACTTCATGTATTCTGCAACCAAGTTAGTGCTCAAGTTCCAATTCCTTCATTTGAAGTTTGATCATTGATTCTGATTTTATTTTTCATGTATTAACTACTCTCCCTAAATTTGTGATTAATGATAAAGTGTTGCATTCATCATAAATTTATGAAGAAAATAGCATGAAAGGCACATGACAGTCCAAAAGTTATAAAATATCCAAAGTTAAAAGAAATAAAACAAAATAAAATAACTATTATGTACATGCATATTAAGCACATATAATGGGATCATACAAAAATTACGAATCAATCAGTTCATTGCTGATGTTTATGATATGATTTACCTTGATATTGAGTAAATTTGAAATTAGATGATGGAGGGATGAGGTTTTGACTGAACTTCTAGGTCAAAAAGGTTTTGTAAAAGTAAATAATGAATTCCAAGTCAAAAACAACATTTATACTCCCTCGGACACATTTATTTCATTTATTTGATGAAATGAGTCCCACTTTTCTTATTATTCTTCCGTGGAATTTATTTGTTCCGTAAATTTCAGTGCATCCGTAGTATATCTGCGGATGCCTAACTTAAAACTGAATGTTTATATTTCAGTATAACTTGATTTTCCATAAGTTACCAATCTATGAAAATGAATTATACTTGTAAAATATTAACTCATTCGTAGGTTACAAATCTACATATAGTCATATTTTACTCCCCCTAAGTTTCGCACTATAGCTTCTGCTGATGTTTATAATGCAATTTAGCTTCTGCTCATGCTAAGCATGCACTGTAGCTTCTGCTGATGCTAAGCATGCACTATAGCTTCTATTGATGCTAAGCATGCACTATAGCTTCTATTGATGCTTAAAATGCCATGATTGAAACTTATTCTGCTGTATGGTTTTAATAAACTAATAGAACCATTTATTGCTATTGGATCTTGTTGACTTTGTATTCATGATAATTGTGCACAAGAAGATTTATATTATAAAAACTTCATGTATCCAAAAGCCAAGTTAGTGCTTAGGTTCCAATTCTTTTATATTGACAATTCATTTGATAATTTGGTTGTTAAATTGTTTTCATGATTCTACTCCCCTAAATTTTTTATCAATGATGAATGTAAGCATTTATCATATATTTAAAAGAGAAATATCATGAAAGACACACACATGTCTGTCCAAACATGCCAAACAAAAAGAAGTTAAAATAAATAAAATTGAAATGAGTACTATGTACAAGCATATATACACATAGAATGGGATCATAATATAACACTAAGCATCTTCCTGATTAATTTGTTTGATGAACTAAAACCTAATTTTAGTTATGATTGCAAGTATGTTTGTTCACTTAAATCAATACAAGAGTATTGTGTCAACTAGGCATGTTGTTTATCATGTTTTCATGTTTATTAAGAGGTAACTGTTATGGGCATTATATTTAATTCACTTAGAGTTTGTCCTTCCTTTTTGAGTCAAATCATCACGTTTTCACACTTAGAAACTATGTTCTTTAAGTTTTAAGTTCTATCTTGAAATGCATTTGACATCTTATTAATGCATTGATGTAAAAGCTCTAAATTTAATATACATCATAGATGATTCTTTTGAGAGCTTAGATATGAGCATCATCAAGTCACCAGGTCTTTACTTATGTAAAATAGAGGAACCATTAACATAGGTCTTTGTTTACACAAAATAGAGCGATGATGAAGATCATGATCTTTTCACCACTTGGTTACAAATGTATACCATGGTGATCATACACCCAGGTCTTTGTTTACACAAAACAAAGGGAATATGATTTTCAAAGATAGATATTATAAAGTGTTGGTACATAGTGTGCTTAGATGTGTGATTTGGACACGTCAGAACAAGACTCACTTATTGTTTCTACAAAATGAAGTATCCCACAAATAGTCACGTTGTATTATGTTTGGCAGGCTCTTAGTTTAGTTTCCATTCAAGAGGAACCTAATCACATATCAATAAATTTGATTAGATTTTAATGATATTTAAGAATTCAGGAAGAAGCAAAGGCATAGTGTACTATCATTTCCCAAACATATGTCATGCTGAAATAGAAGACACAGAAACCAAGACAATATTTTTTATTCAAAGCTTCGGAAGATGTTTCAGAAATTTCTTCCAAAGGTAAATTGTAACTCTTTAGAAGGATAAATTACTTTTTTATTTATTACTATTTACAAGTATAATTACAAGCTTTTCTTTGTCTATAATGATTAATCTAAGTTAATCATACCTAGAGACTCAATTAGAAAAGTAAATCTAACTGAATCAATGGCTTTAGTGAATAAATTAGGAAAATAATTTGTTGTATCCACTTTGACTAACTTGATCAAACATTTTTCTGAGCAATCTCTTAGAAAATGGTATCTTATTATAATATGTTTTGTTTTACTATGTTGCACTGGATTAGCAATTATAAACATAGCAGCTAAATTGTAAATGTAAATTAGAGTCTAAAGGAAATTGTAACCATAATCAAGTAATTGGTTTCGCAACCAAAGCACTTCAGAGCAACCGGCTGAAGCAGTTATGTACTCAGCCTCAGCTGTGGATACAGACACATTTGTTTGTTTCTTGCACTGCCATGAAACTAGTCTTGGTCCTATGAATTGACATCCACCAATTAGGGGTTTTCTGTTGTTGTTGCATCCTCCGAAGTCACTATCTGAATATGAGTAAAGAGTAAAGTTACCATCCTTTGGATACCAAAGTCCAAGGGTAGGTTTTCCATTCAGATATCTGAAAATCCTCTTCACAGCATTCATATGAGACTTTTGTGGATCTAATTGGTACCTAGCACAAACACATATAACAAACATAATGTCAGGTCTACTGACAGTTAAATACATAAATGATCCTATCATTGATCTATATAATCTTTGATCAACAGTTTTTCCTATAGTATCAGGTTCAATCTTATCAATTGTTGAGGCTGGGGTTTTGCATGAAGATGTATAAGCAAGGTTATACTTCTTCAATATTTGATGTATGTACTTCTCTTGATTGATGAAAATGCCATCTGATGAACTTGCAGACCAAGGAAGAAAGTTAATTCTCCCATTGAACTCATCTGAAACTCAAATTTCATCAACTCTTCAAAGGTTACACATAATCTCTTGTTAGTTGAGCCAAATATATTGTCATCAACATAGAGTTGAACAACTAAGAGATCTAGATGTTCTTGTTTGATAAAGAGAGTCTGATCAATGGTTCCCCTTTTGTATCCATGATTTAGCAAGAAAGATGATAATGTTTCATATCACTTTTTTGGTGCTTGATGAAGACCATACAAAGCTTTGTGAAGCTTGTATACCTTGTGTGGGTAATGAGGATCTTCAAATCCAGGAGGTTGTGCTACATAGACTTCTTC
>BJCM01201020.1:0-16124 GCA_018326385.1 Flaveria bidentis | reverse complement strand
AACTGTGTTAATGTTACCTCAACATCATCACGTCAAACAGAAGGGTTCACACTCACATCAACTTCAATCGCATAACAGACCAGACGCACAACTCAACACTTCATTCGCACGAATCAACCCTCATTCGTACGAATCAACTTCATTCGTACGATTGAGCCTTCATTCGCATGACTGGCATTCAGTCGTACCACACAACACTCAGTCGCACGACTTAACCTCCATAAACATAAATCAACCTTCATTCGTACGAATCAACTTCATTCGTACGATTGATCTTCAGTCGTGCGATACACGCACAGTCGTATACATTCATTCATCCGCATTGACTCAATCGCACACAACATTCATCCGCATTGACTCAATCGCACACAACATTCGATCGCACGACTCAGTCGCATGACATCTCTAGTCGCACGACTCAGTCGCCCGAATGACACAGTCGCATGACTCAGTCGCACGACTCATCCAGTCGCACGGCTCAGTCGCATGACAGACCCAGTCGCCTAAACTGCAGGTTTGCGACTGCTGAAGTGCAGAGCAGCCTTCGGCTGCCCCGAGCATGGGTTTTACACCACAAGGACTTCCAGAAACACACTACAAACACACATAAACAAAAAGCACACGCAGAAAGACATCACACACACCCACACGACCTCTTATGTTCGGGTTGACCTGAACACCCGAAACCCTAGAAATGGATAGCAGTAAAATGAGCAAGAAAGGGAAAACCAAGGTCGTCTACTTGCAAGGATGGAGTAGACTAAGTTGTAGATGAAGTCTAGACGACGAAAACGTGACCAAACTGGGCGTTTTCGGTGCAAAGAAGAAGAAGAAGTTGTGGAGTGAAGAAGAATGAAAAAGAAGAAGAAGATGATGATGAAATGAGGCTAGGGTTGGAAATGGGGTTTATATACCCAACCCAACTTTGCAAAATGTCAATTTTAGTCCTTGCACTTAGCCCCCGAGTTCCCAAAGTTTGTTTCAGTTGAAAACGACTTTAAAAGTGTTCGTTATATTCATGTTAAAAGTGTGTGTTTAATGGTAATTGATAACTTAAAATGGTTTTATTAATGACAATGGTTATATATAAAAATTATATATTTAGTGATAATGGTGATGAAATTTGTAAAAGTTTTAGGCTTAGCACACGTTCACGAAGAAAGCACAAGCACAAGGATAATAAAGCAAGTATGATCTCCACACTAGGAGTTCATAAAGAAGAGGAAGAACAATCAAGGAAAAGTTAACGGATAGTCACGTTGATTGACGGACCTTAAGGTGACAGATGTCACAAAGGTTGACAGGATTGTTGGTTATGTGGATTCAGATTTTGCCAAGGACCTGGATAGGGGTAGATCTATTATAGGGTATGCATTTCAAGTGCCGGGTAACTTGGTAAGTTGGAAAGCTTAGTTGCATCATGTGGTGGCATTATCTACAACAGAAGCTGAGCATATAGCATTGACTGAGGGAGTCAAGGAAGCTATGTGGCTGCATGGTTTTGTTTCTGAATTGGGAATCAAAGTTGCAGGCTCAGTGGTGTTCTGTGATAACCAGGGTGCAGTTCAGTTATCAAAGAACAACATGTTTCATGAGAGAACAAATCACATTAATGTGAAGTTATACTTCATAAGGGATGTGGTGAATGTTGGTAAGGTGAAAGTGGAAGGTGTGTCTACTTTGAAGAATCCAACAGATGTGTTTACAAAGTCTCTACCTGGTGGAAAGTTCAAGTTTTGCTTGGATGCATTGGGAGTTGTTTAAAATCTTGTTTTGGATTTTAAGGTGGAGATTGTGAAATATTAAAAGCCAAAACAAGTGAACTTCCGAAGGTTAAGTTTCTTCCGAAGCTTAACATAGTCTTCCGAAGCTAAGTTGATATCTTCCGAAGGTTATGTTTGCTTCGGAAGGATGTTAGTGTGTACTTTGGATTTCTTTCGAAGTATACATATGTTTAGTAGGGAATCTTCCGAAGGGTTACTTCCGTTCGGAAGATATAGTGTAGGGTGTTTAGTGTAAATTCTCAATTGTTGAGAGTTAGTTACAGTTAGTTACTCACTATAAATAAGGGTGAGTTGTAATCGGTGAAGTATCCGAAATCATTCAATTCATAATAATCATTTGAAAGTTCTCGTTCACGTTTATTCTTTCTTGTATCATCTTTGTATTGATTGATATTTCACGTACGTATTCTCAATCGGTTTTACAACAATTACTATTCAATTAAGGGTTTTTTTCTAATCATTTTAAATGGAACAATCGTAAAAACAATGTTTTTATTCAATGAAATTTTCTCCTATATACATCATACTTATTATACTCAAATACACTAAAAAATCATCAAACATTAACAAATATGTCGTATTCAGATTGCTAGACATATATAGATCAAACACAATCGATTATTACTTTTCATCCCAATTATGCTTCTTTGGCACAAGACACAAAGAAGATTTTCTCAACACAACTAGTGAACCCTTTTCCTCCATGTTAAGTTCTTCATTCTTCAATCCATCAGCAACCTCCCAATCAAAAAAGTACATAAGGTTTCCTATAGTAAGCTCTATGGTTGCAATAGCTTGGCTAAACGCGGGACATGATCTCCGACCCCCTCCGAAGGGAATCATATCGAAGTTTTCACCTACAAAATCAGTCTCAACATTCGTGAACCTCTCAGGATAAAACTCAATTGAGTTATCTCCCCATACCCTAGGATCTCGTCCGATCCCCCATGCATTAATCAACACTCGAGTCCCACGGGGGACATTGTAACCACCAACTTGACATTGGTTCATGCATTCCCGTGGGATCAACAATGGTGCTGGCGGGTGCAATCTTAGAGTCTCCTTCACTACCATTTTCAAGTATTTCATTTGTGCGATGTCTGATCTCTGTACTTTTGGTTTTCTTCCGATGTAACTTCGTATTTCGGTTTGTAATTTGTGCATCACTCTAGGATTTCTAACGATCTCGGACATTGTCCACACCATCGTTACAACAATCGTGTCGGTTCCTCCGGTCAGTACGTCCTATATATAAGTTCATTTACTTTGCATAAGTTAAAAATTGTTTTCTTAGAAATAGTGCACACAACTACCAATAGTGCAATCTTTGGTTAGAAAGATAGAAAAATTTGGATTTAATAATTCAAACTATTAATCATTGACCAATAATAATACATACTATTGATTTGGTCGGTAATAATCTCAACTTTTATTTTTATTACAAAAACAATCACAGTCACATAGTTAATAACATAATTATATTTAATGTTCATGTTTAGTTATTAGTGCCCTATGTAAATTATTTATAGGGTACATAACAATTTTAAAAAATAACAAAACAAATATTTTTGTGAAAAACATGTTACCATAATAAGCGCTTTCATGTCATCTCTGGTCAAGCGATATGACCCACTATTGTTTGATGATAACTCAATCAACGCATGAACAAAATCTTTCTCATGATCACTAATCTCTAATCCTCCATAATCAAGGTGTTCATCAAGTACCATTTGCACATAACCATCAAGATTACTAAAACACTTCTCGAGCCGATCACTCCACCCGCTTAATCGGTCCAAACCCCTCCCAAACATCGTGAAATGATCCCCAATCGAGCCGCCCAACATATTCTTAGCCTCATCGAGCATATCTTTCAGTGTCGCACCCCTAAATGGCTCTTCGCGGTAGCTCTTACCGAAAGAAACTTTACAAATAATCGCGAAAACAAGGGCTAAGAGCTTGTTGTCAAGGTTCACCGCGGTACCTGATGGATTAGAAGATAGAGACCTAACAACACCCTCAATTTCCGCATATGTCACATCATTAAACAACCTTGATCTCCCTGGGCCCAATAACTCGGATACGAAGACCTTACGCATCTCTTTCCAGTGATTGTCGTATGGCGAAAAAGCAATGTCCGAGAAGTTGTATGTTAGTACCTGTTGGTTCAACCCAATATCACACACAAACAACAAACATAAAAAAAATTTAGGGGCTATTTGATAGGTTTTTAATGATAAAATATGTTTGGCTGACTTGATAGTCATCTTTTAATAGTTGATCTTGGAGCCTTTTAATAACTAAGTTTCTAAAACATACTAAATGATTCAGAAACTATATTTAATTTATTTATTTAGATTTCTTTTAATAACTTAATACAAGGTTTTCAAATAGACTGGCTTAAAATTAGCTCTCTTACTTCTTATTAATTGCTATCAAAGCACATTAATATTAAAACAAAACATGTAAATATGAGTTAGTGCTTTTACGTAATAATAAATGTCTCCTACTACTTAAAGACCAACTAAAAAATAAATAAAGTGTTACTATGACTCTTTTACATTTGATCCGAGTTGATCCGATTAAAATTATTTAATTTTTATCATACTTTGGTAGCTTCGAAGAATGGTCGTGTACACAATGAAAGATCATTAGTTTTCAAGACTTCTTTAGCCATTGCTGATGACGAAACGATGATGTATGGTTTAGAACCGATGTGGAGAAGCATAACCGGTCCATATGTTTGGGAGAGTTGCCATAGGGCTTGATGGCGGTGTTGCCCGAGTAGTTGGTGTAAGTTCCCGATTATCGGAAGCTTTGGAGGGCTCGGGGGAAGCGTGGTTATGGCCATGGATGAAGAGGTAGAGGTTAAAATATGTTGTAATATGGTGAAAATTAAGAAGATTATGATTATAATGATGATAGTTGGAATGAACCATGAAAGTATTATTAAGAAATTCATCTTGTTGGCTGTTTTTGGTGAACTTTGTGTTTGTGGGATTGTTTTGTGCAATTAACTTCATTCATTTTAATTTATAGTTGATCGGAAATGATACCTACGGTGGTTTTGAAAAGTTAATATGTCACTAACTTGATACTAAATTATTGACGCACAAAAAACACATTGATCACATGACAAGAGATGCACACGATTACGTTCTTTACAATTTATCAACGTGTTCCACTCGTTTAATCGGATATACACGAATTATGTCGGGGGTTGCATGATTTTAAACGTGTTTAGGGTTGATATCTCTTGCTAGATATGTGGAACATGTTAACATTAATGAATTTGATCCACTAACGTGACATAATCGTAGGCCTAATATTTGTATCGAAATATCGTAAAACCATTTTGTTAGAAATATATCAAAAAATTAAAAAAAACATTAATATTTATCGGAAATAAAACCGTTCATTTTGTTAGAAATAAATCAAAAAATCATCAGAAATATATTCCACCAGGGATTTTCTGATAGAAATATTTATCGGGAAATTATTGGGCACGGTCTGGTGATTTTCAAAGAAAGTTTGTATCGAAAGATATTATTTAACTTTTTTTAATATTAAAATTATATTTAATAATAAAGAAATTGATCTTTCTAAAAAATACAATTTGTAAATAAATGACTTTGTATAAAATAAGATTTTTTTCTAAAATATTAATATACTAAAATATTTTAAATCATGTGTTTTTAAAAACAAATTTCTTTATGAAGCAAAAATAATTAAACTTCAAATTTATAATAAATTTTTTTTAAAAATTATATGTTTTATATTGAAACAACACGTTTAAAAAATTCAAAAATAAATTAAAAAGAAAAGTTTAAAAGCTGATATCTTCATTTTATTATTCAAAGTCCCAACTCTTATATAATTTCAACAATATCTTATTTTAAAATATTATTTTTATAATAAGTAATTTTTTGTTACTAAGTATTTGATATATTATTTATTTAACTTGTGTAATACACGGGATATGAACCTAGCATGCTAATATAACCAAATGATGTTAGCATGTTTGTAGTTTGTAGACTTATAGTGGTGAAACAAATACAGAAAGCACGGATGTTGAATACATAGATTTTAAATAGAGAATTACATAAAGTTTTATGGATGAAAAAGATAGTTACATGTTTGCTCTTTGAGTGTCTTCATGTTGTTATTCCAAAAATCAACCCTTTCATCTTGGCTTTTCAAAATTCTTGTTAGTTATTGCTATACATCAGTTTTGATATGTACTCATACATATACATATGCACATATAGGAACAGCGTCATCTATGATTTGTTTTGGTCAATTATCAAAATCACTTCCTACATTTTTCATGAAATTAAATTACTTACCTTTTATATGATTTGGATTCTTTACAAACACACATGTATATGTGTTGGATGGATTAAATGAGGGAGTGCTTAAAAGAAAACATCTTGAATAGTTAAAAAAAATTAAACTAAATAAAAAAATTAAAGATAATTTAATAAATAGTTTCCTCCCGGTTAATTAAAATTTTATCCCCTCTACTCTTCCAATTTTAACAAGATGTTTTCTAGTGAAATGCATAACTGCATAATTTTTCACCGATATACACAGATGTAGGCTATTGTATTAATGAATAGTGTTTAGAAATTTTTTGTGCCTACACCTATGTAGATATGTTGTTTAATATTGTGTTTGAGTTTTTACGTCTTATATGTACATCATCAGTGACATTAACATGTTCTTTTCATTCTATTCATTTGTAAGTATATAGTTATTTTTGTGTTTTAGGGTCTTTCGGATACCATGCATGTATAGATATAGTTATTTATAATGTATTTTAGGTTTTTACATATCTAAACATGTTTATTATCGATAAAATCAACATATTCTTTCAAGCTACATATGTACATTTGCTTTCACCGTATTTTCTAGTGGCATGCACACGTGCATGTAGTAAAAAAAAGTTTAATGTTTACACATGTGTAGGTAACAAAAACTAATGTAAAGGATCTGCATTAACTTAATTAAAGACGTAATTCACTACCTCAACATTAATTTGCTGCTATTTAAATCTATTAGATATTCAAAATTTAAGAATTTTAATTTTCTACTACCATAAATGAATGTTAAACGATTAAAATCAGTCAAGAGTCTAAAAAAATACATGTCAAAGGCTTCTATATAGAGTCGTATGTTTTTTTTTCCTGGACTTCAGTCCATTTAACATGCCTATACATATCTATTTCACTTAAATCAACAAAGAAACAATGATATTAAGGTAGAATCTATCTATCATTTTGATTTCTTGATTGGCCCTTTTGTTATTCTTAAGAAAAACAAGTCAAAAGATCATTTAATCTAATAGTATCAACATGAAAAATTTAGTGTTCCTATCAATTTGTGAGGATGCAAGTACATGCATTGTTAGCAAAAATGATATAAATTTAGAAGTAAGTTACGAGGTGCGTAAGTTCACCATTAAAAAACAATAATCAAGTCAACATTTGATCACTTCTATTTGACCTCGGATTATTCAAACTTGTTAATATGTAATGGATACCATAGAGTAAGTCGTATTTATACATTTGAATGCATCCGTATCATATTTGACATGACTCCAAATAAGAATTAAATCAAAATGTAAACCAACTCAAAACATACATAATTTAAATCAAAACACGACTCCAAACCGACTCCAAATAAGCACATGCGGTGGTGTCATGTTTGACATGATAAATATAAACTACAATTGTCACAACTCTATTTGAAACTGAATTTAAATCAAAACGTAGAGTAAATCAATATATATTGTTGGATGTAAATGTATTTTATTTAACTCGACTAGCTTTCATACATAAAATCTACGTTCAAATGTAGAAAAACTTAAAACATACTTGAAAATAAGCATGAAAACGTGTTATATTTGACTTGACTCATTTCCGAATAAAATTTATATTAAAACTTAGATGGACTTGAATTTATACCGACACATATATAAAAAACATAAGAAATTAGTTTTTTTAAGTAAAAATATACATGGGTAAATCTCAAACTTTAAAAACTTAAGAAGTTTAGGTTAAAATGATATTTTATAAACTTATAAAAAAGTAAAGATGCTAAAAGTATAAAATACAAAATTTGAAAAGTAAGAATTTGCCGTTAACACCTTCCTTTTTAGGATAATAGTAATGTAGTGTAGTTATTTATATATCCTTTAAAAAAGCAATAAAAAATCATCCCAACAAAAAAGATCATATTCAATTTTGTTCAACGTGATTAAAATTAATCTGCTTGGTAAATAGTCATTATCACTTTTGCAATTTCATATATAATATATCACTAACAAATCACATCTCTGCCCCAAAATGCATTAATCAAATCATAATTTTCGTCAAGAAATATCAATGTTGTTGGAGAGCTGATTTTAGGATATAAATTAACAAACATAAGTCAAAAGACAGATTATGCAATATGTAGAGAGAGAAGAAAGGCAAGTTATATAAAAAAGAAATATGATATTTTACTAGTATTTGATGAAATTATATATTGATCTTGTGTTATCACCAAAATTCAAGTCAAAATCCTTGACAATAGATTTTTTTCTAGATTTTGTTATTCATATATTTTTGTATTTTCTAAAGGTGAGTTATCTTTATTTTATCATAATCTTTAATAGTTTTTAATCTTTTACAAATTACACTAAATAATACACAATTAAGATACAAATAGTTTATTGAAATGTACTGTTCCGCTTGTCCTTAAAACAAATATAAGAAGTGATGATTAAACAACGTTTTTGCATTTACTCACTACAAATTAAATGAGTACAACAGATGACCGATTCCATTAATAAAGTGTTATACTAACAAAAATAATATTTTTTATATAAAAATATAAAAAAAATAATCATATACCAAAACTTTCTACAAATCATCCCTAATCTCTATAAAATGAATAATTTCTTACGTAGCAAACTATTGATGTCTTGGGGACGAATTTTAGCAGAATTATCTCTAGGCTGTATGGACACATTTTGTTGTATTGAAAAATTAAAAAAACGTTCGGTCTAAAAAGTCAGTTACCATATATGAAAAGTCAGTTTTAAAAATCATTTTGACTTTGTCAAACAAATTTTTTTATTAACTTCTTAGAAGTTAATAAGTCAAAAGTACAAGAAAAATAAACAATCTCAAACATGCACTTACAAACTTTTTCCAGAACGATTAATGAATTGTTTGCTAAACGTTCGCGTTTATTAAAGAATCAAATTTAACTATAAAAGTAAATATGAGATATGCATGACAGTATAAAAATTAAAATCTTTGTGTCCAATATGTAAATGACATATAGTTTGGTGCGTATTTGCAATTGTTCTTATATCTCGCACTATATCAGCAACATTTTTAACATTATTAAAAAAAGAGCTTAAAAATATAATTTTGGGGATTAGGGTTTATGAACACAATCGACGCTACGTGAGGAAGATTAATCTGACTCTTCAGGTAGGTGAAATTCAGAAATTTTAATAATGTCGATGTTTCTACGTTTTCATGTTGATTTAATTGTGGGAATTAGGGTTTTTATTCTCAGCTCAATCTGATAGAAATTTGGGAACTTTATCGTATTTGGGTATTGTTAATCTGATAGTGTAAAAGAAAGAAAAATTTTGGGTATAAACATACACTTTCCTCTTTAGCTAATTGCTGCGATTAAGTTTTGCATTTCAACCTGTTAAATGCAATGTGTTTTGTGGATCACTGTAATTGATAGCAGATTACTCGTTAATGTTCCTTCAGTAGCTTTGAGTTTGCATCTATCACTTCACTATACAACTGAGCCATACATATATACATAATACGTATATGTGAATACATATATTTACACATATACATGTGTATATGCACACATATGTATGTGTGTGTGTGCTTCAATAGGTGGTGTATTCTGATGTAGGTTACTTAGCAGATTCTGAGAACTTTCTGGATTATTAATCAAATTTTGTAATGTTGATTGGACTATGATAATGTTAGCCTGTTTTCTTACTTTTTGGTGTCATTTTTCATTATATTTGGAAAATTTGGTAACCAGCAGATGGACAATATCACTATCAGAGAGTCGTAGCTTAGATCTGTTTTCATTGAATTAAAGCTACTATCTTTCATGAATGCGCAACGAGGTCTATTAACCTTTGATAGGAAGGTTAACCTTATGTCTTAGAATGTAATTAGAGAGGAGTCTGCTTCAAAGCTCTAGAGAAATTAGAAATTTTTATATATGAACTATTCAGAATGTAGGTTAAATATATTAGAAATTTTTGTATCAATGTTAAGTTTTGAAATAAGACAACATTTTGTCTTTACTTTTCTTCATTTCTATTTGCAGGGTATACAAAGGAGATGACACTCATAGAAGATAACCCCACATCTGGGATCTTTGAGATACCTGGCGAGCCTGCTCTGGTTATCAATGGGGTGCCTCCTGTGTGCACCAGTGAAAATGATAATCTTGTTCTCAGTGAGGTTGAGGGTGGCGTAGATTCTAAGATAAACGAGTCTTTGGGTGAGTGGTATGAAGGTAGGGAAGTTCAAAAGTTTTTCGGTGGACGTTTGTTTAATGGGAAAGTTACTGAATTTGACAAAGAAACAGGCTGGTATAGAGTGGTTTATGAGGATGGAGATTTTGAAGATCTCGAATGGCCCGAGTTACAAGAAGTGCTTATGCCTCTTGATGTTACAATTCCATTGAAGACACTTGCATCAAAAGTCATCAAGAAAAGGCAGAAAGATGATAAAAAATCTGGGAAGTCTGTAACTAGACCCAAAATCCGTCGACGTAAAGGAATAAGTGCCGGAGTTGAGAACATGGATGTCTAACAAGCAAATACAAATAATTTAGAAGCCGTTCGAACTTTTTTGTAGCTCACTGGCAACTTCTTGGTTGCTAACTAGCATGAAGGCATCTAATATGGTCAGTACTCATTCCAACTCTTTTTTATTCACTTGTTATAATTGGGAGTATTGTCTATGGTGTAAAAATGAAAATTTTGTAACTTTAAGCCTTTAACTGTAAGGGCTATGTGGAGTTGAACAAAGGACCAACATAGTTTATGTTTGCATAATGTTGTAAAAAATATATGGTTAACAATGACATAGCAATTAGTACTTAGGAAAATTCTTTATCTTGTTAATAATAGAAATTCTTCAAAAATAGAACATGAAATTGTGCTATGGAAAGTCTTGTTCTATTTGAAGAACTATATCAAATCTAAGCTTGACTTTATTTAAGACTATATTCAATGGTGTGTTGGATGGTAAAGGGATGTGATGGTTGCTAATTAGTTATTTCTAAACGCCACCCTCCTAATTTACTATATATGTGTATGTATATGTGTGTATATATGTATGTACATGTATTGTGTAATAGATCATTTGTATGCAAGAATCAAAACTTTTCATTTATACTAGGTATATTAATCTTTATGCAATAAAGTGGTTCCACAAAGGAGGTGTTTTTTTTGAAAGCGGTAATCAATTGTGATTGTCGTGTTGGGTCAAGAAGAGGATGGTGGTCGTTGTCAAAGAAGGGCATGCTTGCGATGATGGTCGTGTGAATCACTTAATCAGATCAATGGTAGATTTTTCATGTATGGAAGCTATGGTGGATTCAATAATTCAATACTAGATCCCACTTCACTACAACTTTAATGAACCTCCTATGGGATTGGAGATAGAAAGAATGAGTGAATGAGAGACCGTTGTCGTATACCTTTTGATAAAGTGATTAGGTTTTTGGTGTCATGGCAACACTTACTCCTTGAAATTTCGTTCTTTGATAACCGACATGAAACTTTATCGGTAATAGATACACTAATATGTGTATCAGTTTGGGTGTTGCTTTCAAATGTAGAAATTATAATCGAAAAGGAGAAGAGGGCACCTTATAGTAAGATGGTGGGAAGTACATTGGCGACGAGTACTCTTTAGTGAAGGGAAAACAAATTTCGTCTCATCACCCTGATGAAAATAATGACGTACTTAACTAAAGGGTCATCTCAACCTAGAGATCGTTATTTTTTCATAAAAATGTGACGGTGAGACAAGACATTTTCCTTCTACTTAGTTTAAATATTTATTTAAAGGTTAGAGTATAGTATAAAAAGCAATAATGCATTTTGTTTTTTTGTTGTTATGTGTTTAAAGACTACTATAGGAATTACAAAGAATTGTTTGCTGGTGAGAGTTCTAATAGTTGTAATAAAACAAGATTTGTTAAATGCAATTTCAGTGGCTAAATTGAGCAAGCAACTTGATAAGTCTAGATTAGATGTTACAGTTCAACTTTTGAGGATGTCTACTGTTTGTTTGGAAAACATAACCTTGATTTAAGGATGTAACTACTTGTTTTGAAAACATGACCTTGAGATGGTAAACGTGGATGACTATTAAATTAACCAAAAAAGTCATGCCAAAAGACAAACACTAATATCTTTAAGATTATGATCATGAATGTTTCAATACAATGCTATATATACAAATCCAAGAGTTTAAAAACTGCTTTCATAAGATAACATCTGAATTACTTATTTGTATGAGTAGTTTCAATCTATGTGATAATATTGATGAGTGTGATAGACCAAATTTTGCTACAGTTAACGGAGATATATCCATATGATTGAACTCTAGAACTACTTGAAAGCCAATAAAAAAATTGCTATTTAATGTTGGTGGTCATTGGGATGGTGTTTTATTGGTACTACTTGGTATGGTTTTACGCCACCTGTTACAATGCATGAAGTTTAATTAATACTAGTTGGTTCTAGTTACAAACCTGCGAGTCTAACACCCGACTTATCCTTACTTGATAAATATTAGGAATCAATTAAAGTTAAAAATTAATAATAACTACCTTGAATTTGTTCCAATAGTTTCAAACACTCAACTAAGACTTGTAATATAACACAAATAACCTCCATAATCTTGCTAATTGCTTGCAATTCTT
This sequence comes from Flaveria bidentis, assembly GCA_018326385.1. Taxonomy (NCBI): domain Eukaryota; kingdom Viridiplantae; phylum Streptophyta; class Magnoliopsida; order Asterales; family Asteraceae; genus Flaveria; species Flaveria bidentis. The sequence continues at coordinate 3,360 of BJCM01201020.1, read as the reverse complement.
CAAAAACCACACACGTATTGAAAATTAAACTTTTAATTATTTGTGAAGTAACAAAGACTAAGTTCAACAAATATTATACTCCATCTTGATTAACTATTTGTATTATCAGTGGTAATCCGCCTTTCAACGGTTTCTAAAGATCCTGTTTTGAATTCTTAAAAAAAATCATCTTTGTCCAATAATATATACACCTACACCTAAAACCATATCAATATATTTTTTTCAATACTTAATGATCCTGTCATAAACAAATAAAATTGTCTTTAAAGTCTTATGAAATTCAGTTTTATATCTTATTTATAAAAAAGTTTTTTATATGTCCGAAAAATAGAACAGAATTACTACCACTAAACTTTACACTTGGATGCGTGAAAAAAAATGCTAATAATCATGTTGGACGCATATAAGTATTTTCTATTGGTGTTGGAAATTTCAGTATTCAGATCTTTACCACTAAACTTTATACTTTTATGATGTTTCAACGTCCTTATTTTCATCAATGTATCAACTTGAATTTGTTTTGATAGTTTCTTTCTTTTTTTCCGTTTTATTTATAAAATTTTGAATATTAACAATGTATGTACCACAACGTGCAAGTTTACATCATAATTTCATTTTTATATAAGTTTCGGGATTTTATTAATGCCTCTGCCACAAGCACAACCCAACTTCTAGTAGTTGAATATGTATAATAAACTCTAAGGTAATGTTGTATCTCATCTTCTATTTGTCATACCCGCGCTTAGTTTAAACCTTTAGTTTTTTCCCCCGAATATTTGCATCAATAATTAGCTTGAAACCAAGTATGCTAATTTATGCAATTTCATTACAACAAGCGATTGATAGGAACAAGAGATACAAAAGCTCTACGCCTCTACCCATGATAGAAAGTTAGAAACAAAAGCTATTGTTATTAACAGAAATTATTAAAAGCTGAAAGAAGACTGGACATCAACAATCAAACTTTGCAAATAAGAAAAAGGAAAAAGTAACAACTTTTCATTTATTGGGAGTACAATCGATCAATTACAATTCACAAGCACCATAATATATGTTTAAAACAACTTACATATTATCTGTATATACAATTTGCAATTACTGTTCACCAACGGCACGTACATCTTCCCAAACGTTTTGTGCAAGAGTAGTGTGATGCAAGTTAGGGGTCACTTTATTATAATATATTTTTTTTAATTTGATGTTTATTAGTTTGTTTTCTATTTAACTGATTTTAAGTTAATGGTAAAAGAATACTATACAAACTAAATTTTATTTGCAAAGTGCACGAATTGATCTCAGCTGTTCATCTTTGACACAAGTAGGAAAAAATGTACACTTACATGAGAATTCCATATTTTTTATTTAAAAGGGTATTTCTATCATTTTTACAAGGTTATTGAATTTTAATAATCTCAATTTTTATATATTGGTCGGTATTCATACTTATTTAGCGAATGTTTAAAGTCATTCCTAACTTTGAGCTTATTTTCCTGCAACGATCACTTACTAACTGAGAGTTAACACCGTTAGTTTTTTTATGACGATGACTACTTATATGGCCAAAACACTAAGAAGAAAGTTAAAATCAACTATCAGGTTCAATCTGAAACTTTTGTAACCTGAAACCCATCAATGTTCATTTTCTGATCTGAACCACTTGACTCTTTAAAGGTAGATTTCAAGTGACGATGGATGCTAGATACTGAAAAAAAAAATTTAATAGAGGTTGGATGACGGCGGAATTGAAAAATGGCTCAAAGTTAGTCCCATTTCATTAAAAAAACTAACGGGCCTTAACTCTCAGTTAGTAAGGGATCGTTGACGAAAAATAAGCTCGATGTTAGAGTGTTTCTAAACATTTTTTGAGTTGCAATTAATCTTGGCCAATAAATGACTGTTGATATTATTAAAATCCAATAACCTTTTTTAAAAATAAAAACTTGTAATACGCTTTTGTAAATGATTTGAGTAATAATTAATGAAATCAAGCAAGTTGTATAATTTATTACGTAATTGATAATAATATATATGCAAGCTTCTAAACATAGGTCATTCAAGATTAGTCCCAAACCATTTTATAACTAATCTCAAGATTCAAGGATTAGATTGAAATCATGCAAGTTATATGTTTATCAGCAAGGTTCTAAACGTATTACGCCGGTCATTCAAAAACTAGTTAGTTATAGGCTATTCAAAACAAGTCTTAAGCATTTCAAACTAGTCTTAAGCCATTCAAAACTAAATATAAGCTATTCAAGGTTCTTAATAAAGTACGCAATGTTTCTTATAAGTCATTTAATGTTTATAATAAATAAATTATGCAAGTTTAATATTAATACGCAAGGTTAATAAATTACGTAAACCCTCCAACTTTCACTCGACACAAAAGTTGTAATATCACGTACGAAAAAACAAAAACAAGTTGGGGGACGATAATACTCCTCAGTGTAAAAAAGCAGTGAAGCCACGTGTCCATCGCATATTGCCTCGCACACTTCGGATAATTAATCTGCTTTGTATTGTAAACTTTCTCTTAAGTTAAAGCTTGAGCCTTGCTGGCTTGCATACCCGAAATTTATAAGGATTGATTTCAAAATTTAAAGATATAAAAATCTTGTCAATTATACTAAAAATCATACAGCTTGTTAATATATTAATCTTTCTATATTAAAAGTGATGTAAACCTATACAAAAAAGTGGTTGAAGTTGTATATTTGTAACCTTAAGCGTGTGGTATAACAAATAAAATTTATAGCTAGGAAATATGTATAACAACACCCAAAAAAATTATGAAACAACAAAAATATGTTAAAATATAGATATAAAAAGCACGTAAAAATATATTATATTTAATCTAACTTGATTTTGAGTAAAAAGTTATATCAAAATGCAGATTAATAAATATTGGTATATTCATAATTTAAAAACATTATATATTAATTAAGTTATAATAGAGAAACAAAATATGTTTTAAAATAATTATATTACTAAAACACTCAACGAAAAGGAAATTAACCTATGTGAAGTATAATTTGTTGATTCACGGATGAAACTAGGGTCTAGGGTGAGTAAAGTGTCGGAACCGGACCGGACCGGACCTGTAGAAAAGGCTGGTTGTAATTGTTGGGTTTATTGTTGAAATGAAGTGATTCTTCAGGGTTAACTTTGTATTGTTTCTTTTGTGCAGGGGCTCAAGTGTAACTCTTGATATATAAAACTACTGAAGATAAACTACTGAAGAATTGTTATAAAACTACTGAAGACATCAGCTGGACAACAGCTGAAGACATCAGCTGTTGTGCTCAGCTGTTGTGTTCATAAAACTGCTGAAGAGTTCTTTATAAAACTACTGAAAGAGCT
>BJCM01200998.1:0-24872 GCA_018326385.1 Flaveria bidentis | reverse complement strand
GGGGGGGGGGGAAGGAGACAAAGTTTTAATTAATTACAACTTTGGTCCCTGTAGTTTTGTTCTTTTGTTATTTCATGTTTAAACTTTAATTTTAAGTTTATAAAATAGCAAAACAACCCATGTATTTATTTAAGTTTAAGCTTTAAATAATTTTTAAGTTTAATAACTTTTATTTCATATTACTTTTATTGTTCTTATTATTATTATTATTATTATTTATTGTTATTATTATTATTATTATTATTATTATTATTATTTATTCTCATTTTTATCATTACTATTATTTTAGTTTTTATAACTAGTATACTATTATTGTTAATATTATTATAGTTATTATTATTACTAGGTTCATTCTTAAAGTACAAATTATTAACCTTTAAATTAAAGAAGTAAGGTAAAATAAGGAAATAAACATAAGCAACCCACATAGTTTAATAAATGACATAAATAGTTCTTACAAGAGTAAACGATGATAACATTCAATTAACGGAAAAGTACGAGATGTTACAGTCTCCCCAACTTAAAAGATTTTCATCCCGAAATTAAGAATGAAACTAAACAAACAAATACGGGTATTTTACCTTCATGTGGTCTTCACGCTCCCAAGTGAACATAGCTCCACACTTATTCTCTCAATGAACCTTGACAATTTGAGTAGTTGTGGTTCTCGTTTTCTTCATAATGCGATCCATAATTTCAACAGGTTTCTCAACAAAGTGCAATGACTCGTCGATCTAGATGTCTTCCAGTGAAACATGCAGATTCTCGTCGGTCAAACACTTTCTCAAATTTGAGACATGGAACACAGGATGAACACCACTAAGGCCGGAAGGTAGTTCCAGTCTATAAGCCACTTTCCCAATCATTTTCAGGATTTTGAAAGGTCCTACAAACCTTAGAGCCATTTTACCCTTCTTTCCAAAGCGAACAACACCTTTCCACGGTGAAAACCTTAAGAAGAACCATGTCGCCAACTTGGAACTCCAATGGCTTACGACACTTATCGACATAACTATTTTGTCGACTTATTGCCACTTCAAGGTTCTTTCGGATTATGGAGACTTTATCGGTCGTTTCTGGAATAAGTTTAGGACCAGTGATGAAATTTTCACCAATGTCGGTCCAACAGACCAGTGAACGACATTTACGACCATAAAGTGCTTCGTATGAATTGTTCGTTCGGTTTGACCATCCGTTTGAGGATGGTAAGTCGCACTTAAATCCAATTGAGTACTCAATATTTCTTGCATAGATGACCAAAAGTGCGAAGTGAAACGAGCATCTCGATCGGATATGATGTGCAATGACACACCATGACGACTCACAATTTCGTCAATATAGATGTAAGCCAATCTTGAAACTTTGTATGTGTCTCATATTGGTATGAAATGTGCCGTCTTGGTCAAACGGTCAACAATTACCCATATACTATCATGACCATGAGGAGTACGAGGTAACTTGGTTATGAAATCCATGGATATATGTTTCCATTTCCATATAGGGATTTCGGGTTGTTCAAGTAAACCACTTGGTCATTGGTGCTCGGCTTTGACCCTTGCACATGTGAGACACTTGGAAACATAAGACGCGATATATTTCTTCATTCCAGGCCACCAGTATTGACCACACAGGTCCATGTACATCTTATCGGAGCCAGGATGAATGGAATATCGAGTTTGATGAGCTTCGTTCAAAATGAAGTGTCGAAGGTTATCACGATTCGGAATCCAAAGTCGATTCAAGAAGTACCACATGTCGTTCGGTTTTGTCTCCAGTTGTGACTGAACGTTAAATACCAGATATTCAACCTTTCCTCCGTCGGTTAACGCTTCTTGTTGAGCCTCACGAATGCATAACTCAAGATCACTATTAATCCTTATGTTTTGAAGCATGATAGTAGCCTCGTTAACATCCACATGAATCTCGGTATCAAATTCCCCTAACGTATCAAACCATTGCCTTCGATCTCGGATTTCTTGAAGCGAGACAGTCTTGTTGTAGACCTTGCGACTCAGCACGTCGGCTACAACATTCACCTTTCCAGGGTGATAGCGAATGTCACAGTCGTAGTCACTAATCAACTCAATCGAACGTTTTTGTCTCATGTTGAGATCCTTTTGGTTGAACACGTGTTAGAGACTCTTATGATCAGTGTAGACTATGCATTGCGTCCCATAAAGATAGTGTCTCGAGATCTTCAAAGCAAAAACCACAACACCAAGTTCAATATCGTGAGTTATGTAGTTCACTTCATGAACCTTCAATAGCCTCGACGTGTATGCTATGAATTTGCCTCGTTGCATGAGAACACAACCAAGACCTTGATTAGAGGCCTCACAGTACACGGTAAAGTCGTTGTTTCCATTGGGGAGTGTGAGAATAGGAGCGTTACACAACTTGCGTTTCAGTGTCTTGAAAGCCTCCTCTTGTTCGGGTCCCCATTCAAAAAGTCGATTCTTTTGGGTTAGCGCCGTTAAAAGTTCTAGAACTTGTCGCAAGTGCATCTCGTGATCAATTTTCGTCTTGGAATAAATAAAAATGTCATCAATGAACACAATCACAAACTTATCCAAATACGGTTTACATACTCGATTCATGAGATCCATGAACACGATGGGTGCATTGGTCAAGCCAAAAGGCATAACCATGAACTCGTAATGTCCATATCGAGTATGAAAAGCGGTATTTGGAATGTCGTCATCGTGAACACGTAATTGATGATACCTAGAACATAGAGCAATCTTCGAGAATTGGGTTGCTCCTTGAAATTGATCGAAGAGATCATCGATTTGAGGAAGAGGGTATCGGTTTTTTATGGTAAGCTTGTTGAATTCCCGGTAGTCGATGCACATATGGAATGAACCATCCTTCTTCTTCACGAACAGCACAGGTGCACCCCATGGTGAAGAACTAGGATGAATAAATCCCTTATCGGTCAACTCTTACAGTTGACTTGCCAGTTCTTGCATTTCAGACGATGCAAGAATTTAGCCATAGGGCTTGCACCAGGAATCAAGTCAATCTTGAATTCAACTTCTTGCACGGGAGGTAACCCCTTAAGATCCTCCGGAAACACTTTGGGAAAATCTCGTACGACAGGAATATCTTTCAGTTCCTTACCCTTGGCTTTCGTATTAACTACATACGCCATGAAAGCTACGTAGTTCTTACTTAAGCACTTTAGGGCCTTGATGCAAGACATAAGTTTGAGTCCTTGGGATGATTTCTCCCCAAAGACTTTCAAACTATCACCCATCGGTAAAGGAATTCGAATGCACTTCTCGAAGCATAGAATTTCCGCACGTTGCTTGGCTAACCAATCCATGCCAATAATAACATCAAAGCTTCCCAGTGGCATAGGAATAAGGTCGATTGGGAACTCGTGTTCATTAAGGCTCAAGGTACAATCGCGTATTACGATGTCAACGACGATAGATTTTCCATCGACGACTTCGACCGTGAAGGATCTTTCCAGATTAACACGTGGTTTAGAAAGTATAGGCTCGAACTCCAAAGACACGAGAATGAGGATAACAAAGGATAGTAATTTAAACAATAATAACCTAAAAGTTTTAAGGTACATGGAATGATTCCATTTGGTAACACATTACCATTTGGAAACGTTGACACGTCAAGGTGAATTGACCCATTTGCCTTAGAAACTTGTATATGTCAACCATAGTTTATCACTCATCCCAGAAATCCCCAGGTAAGCATAACTAGTCCCGTAGGATTTATGCGAAATGCTTACCTTAGCCCGAAGGCCTTTTGCCAGGAAATCTGGAATACAGGTGTCTATGTGTCACATAATATTTCTTAGGTTCATGAAATCAAAACCTTGATGAGATTTGTATAGATTAGACATAAAGTCTAAAGATTCAAGACATAAACAATAAGTATACGATCCCACGTGTCGTCGAGAATAAAATTAAGAGACTTCATGTTTGGGGAGAATCAAAGAGTCAAAGGTAAGTTTAGGGGAGACAGGTAACAATATTTAAGCAATCCTATGCTAAGGCATCAAATTGCACAAAAGAAGGCATATCATTACATACAAACCATACATTTTACAAGATAGAAATATAATTCTATGAGGTTCATGCATACGCTATAGAAACACAATCCTACGTTATAGTATAGGAAACCCGTTTGTTGGGGTGATATCGGCCATAAAGAATTAGGGAGCGTCGAAGTGGTCGAGGCTACGACTGAGAAGCTGGAAAGTATCAAGGCCTTCATGAAGGCAGTCAAATATAGACAGAAGTCATATGCTTATAAACGATGTAGACTGATTGAATTCCAAGTGGGTGATAGAGTCATGTTGAAAGTCTCACCTTAGAAGGGTATCATTCGGTTCAGAAAGCGGGGAAAGTTGAGCTCAAGGTATATAGGGCCTTTTCGAATCATAGCTTGAGTAGGAGAAGTGGCCTATAGAGTAGAATTACCAGAGGAGTTAAGTAGAATTCACCCAACATTCCATGTATCTCATCTGAGAAAATGTTTAGCAGACAAGGATATAATTGTTCCACTGGAAGATATCGAGGTAGATGAACGGCTCAATTATGTGGAGCAACCAATGGCGATCATCAATCGTAAAGAGAAGAGGTTAAGGAATAAAGTGGTTCCTCTTGTGCATGTACAGTGGAAGCACAAAAAGGGATTAGAGTCTACGTGGGAGACCGAAGAAGAGATAAGACAACATTACCCACAATTGTTTGAGGAATAGCAGTTTTCGGTGAAGAATCCTATATAAGGGGGTGCACTTGTAACACCCGGTTATTTTCCTTGTAGTCAATGAAAAGAAGAACAAGTGAGGGAAAAGAAAGAAAAAGGAATAAAGCCCAAGTAGGGGGGACCAATCTTGGCAAAAAGGAGAAAACTTTGGAAGAGTGGGTGTAAAAAGGGCATGGCTACCCACACCCTTCTCCCATTCTTGTTTCCAGTCAGTTCTAAGGGTGAAGAAAAGGGAGAAAGGACAAGAGCTTCGGGTTTCTTGGAAATCGAGTGAAAAAGTTGAAGCCTAGCGGGTTTGTAGGAAGCTCTACTCGAAGAGGCTGTCAAGGTGAGTTCTAGGACCCCTCTTTTACCCGTTTTTGACTGATTTTGGGGCTATAACACATAGCAAACCATTTTTGATGTGTTGGGTGTGTACCCGTATGTATGTGTGTGTGCGATCGGTCAGAGTTGTGTTTGGGTATGTGGTGTTTGATGGATGTCGTGAATGTGTTTCTAACGCTTAGGATGGCTGGTTTAAGCTTAGATCAGGTTAGATAAGGGGTCGGAGACCGAAAACTGCAGTTCAGGTTTGAAGGGACTGCATTCTGCACCAGCTAGGGCTCATGCGACTGGAAGCTATGAGACCGAATGGAATGCGAATAGAGGCTATACGACCGAAGGTCATGTGATTGAAGGTCACATGACTAGAAGTCGTGCGACTGAAGGTCATGTGACTAAGGGTCCATACGCCCCAATAGTGTCCATATGCCTAAGTGTTCATTCGTCCCACAGTGTCCATGTGCCTAAGTGTTCTCATGCGCATGGAAGGCCATGCAACTGAATAGAGCCCATACGCCCAAATAGGGCTCATGCGCCCGAAAGGACTTAGTTTATTTTCACTTCTTGGGAGAAAAGCGTTATGTAGTCTTTAACTTGGGAGGTTCCCAGGGGTTTAAGTAAGTTGACTTTTGAGGTCATAGATGATATGTTGGGCATGTATGATGATGTATGATTGATGCTTATGCATGATGGTATGTATGATGTATGTTATGTATGTGCGATGGTGCCTAGTAAGGTGATGTTTTGTATGTTCATGTTGATGTTCCTTAATATGTATGATTATTTTCCCGTGGCTTTAACGTTGAATGTTAATAAATGAAATGAAAAGTATTATGTAATGTAAAGTGGGAGATAATGAAAAGAGGAACGTAATGAAAGTATGTATGCATTAATGAATGAACGAAAGAAAGAACAGTTTGCAAGCAAATGTATGGAGGTTCACACCCAATAAAGGGTGTTAGCTCAACCGTGTGCGGGTTAGCTACCCCGGAAGGATGCACACTGGGACTTAATCAGTGCGATTAAACAATGTATGGAGGTTCACACCCAATGAAGGGTGTTAGCTCAACTGTGTGCGGGTTAACTACCCCGGAAGAATGCACACTGGGGTCTAATCCATGAGATTGATCATATGTATGGGATCCTTGCCGCTTACCCTTGGTACTGGAGTTAGCTTCGTGCATAATGTTCGGGGTCTATGAAAGACCTCAGGCCCAGTACCCGCTTTATGCATGGCAGTGGGGTGAAGCACATGGCATTGGTCCGAATGAAAGTAAAGATTTAATGATGAATGTATGAAACGAACGATGATGAAGATAATAACTATTATCTATGTGTACATACGATGTGTGATCATGTACTAAAGCTTAGTATGATTTGAAAGAAAGTAAAGAACGGTTTTGAACGAAAGATAAAGTATGTTTTAATATAAAACTAGAATTCACTCAGCAACGCCGACTTTTATGTGTTTCCAGTTGGCAGGTGAAGGTTGCTGAGGATGGCTCGGGGCGGCTACTCGGCTCATTTTGGATGGCATCCATTTTTATACTGCTTTTGTGATGTAATGCAACAAGTATTTTGTAATTCAATAATGACGTATTATTTTGCAAAAGCTTTTATAAAAAAATGGATTGTTTGTCTTAATGTTTCCGTCGTAAGGTTTCTTTAAGTTAATGCAAAATATATGTTTTATGTGCGATGATTGACCAGCTTTAAGCATACCAGGAATGGGGCTTTACAAGTTGGTATCAGAGCCAAAGTTTAGTGAAATGAGTAAATTTTCAAAATAAACCTAAACTTAAACTGGAAATGGGACAAAAAGGGAAGGGATGCCAGTTTGAGTAGCTACGTGCCGTCAGGTATTTTCTTAATGTTAACTGGTATTATGTGCGCATGTTATGTGGTTTATGTGATGTTTGTAGATTTAGATACTAATGTAGTTAGGATAGGTAAGGCTTGGGGTATGAAGAGTAAAGTAAGTGGCTAATCACAACTGGCCACTGTAATTAGGGACTTACTATACTTGACATAAACTGAGTTGTTCCCTTGAATGACCATGTTGGTGTTTGAATCTTTCAGTGTGTGTTAGAGGATGGCTGGTGGTAGATCATCTAAAGCTTCACGGGGTGGAGGTCGTGGTGTACGTCGTGCTGAACCGCGACCCAAAAGAGGAAGGCCTACAATTGGAAAGGTGGTTCATGAAGAACCCGAGACCCCTTATCCGGAGGGCAGTGATGAGAGTGCCAATTTGAGAGCCTCAATAAAGGAGGCTGTTGTAGAAGAAGTTCATCAGGTCATGCAGACGATTTTACCATCTGTGGTGACTGAAGTAATAAAGGTTGTAAGGGAAGGAAAAGATAGAAGAGGAATAGGTCCTCGGGAGAACGAGAGCGACCGGAGGCTGAGACGGTTCTCTCCGATGATGAGGAGGAGGAAGAAGAAGAGCCTGCGTCGGAGGCAGTACGAGGCTGTAACTACGGCGCATTTCAAAGGTGCAAGCCCCCTACTTTTGATTGTAATGGCACTGCTGTTGCTGCTCACCGATGGGTGAGAGAAATAGAAGCTGTTTTGAATATCAGCGAGTGCCGAGAAGACTAGAAGGTGAAGTTTGTTGCCCACATGTGTGTGGACTTGGCTGTGTGTTGGTGGGACAATATTGTCCAAGCCGAGGGTAGTCGGGCAATTTAAAGGATGAAGTGGGCAGAGCTGAAAAGGTTGGTAGTTGAGGAGTTCTGTCCTCACAAGGAAATGGATAAGGTGGAAAGGGAATTCCTGCAGCTGGAGGCGGGAACAATGACACATCAACAATACACCACTAAATTCAATGAGATAGCATGACTGGTGCTAGATCAAGTGACACCCTTGTCACGAAAGATCAAGAGGTATATCCAGGGTTTGGTGGCGAATGTCCATAGGCACATGATCGCTGCTCGGCCGGGCACGTTTAGGTCGGAAGTTGACTTGGCGGGGAGGTTGTATGATGAAAGGACTGTGGAGGGGGCTGAAGGCAGCAAAAAGGATGGTGGTGATCGGAACTGGAACAGAAAGCGGATTGGATGTGGCGGGGCCACTCCAAGCAACAAAGCTGCACGGGTGGATAACTGACGTGTGGTCACATCCGGTGCGGAGTGAAGAGATGTGGCAAATGTGGGAAGGAGCACACCGGAGAGTGTAGGTGGGGATCGAATATGTGCTTCAAGTGTGGGAAGCCTAGTCATATGGTGAGGGCATGCAAAGCAGGGAGATGTTTCAACTATGGCATGGAGGGCCACATGAGTAGGGACTGGAAGAAGCCGAGGGTTGAAGGTTCGGGAGTGAAGAAGGCTGGGGGAGAAGGACAGAGGGTGAGTGCCAGAGCGTTTACGATGATGCAGGAGGAGGCTAGGACAGACCCTGATGTTGTGTCAGGTACGTTTTTAGTAAACCAAACTTTAGCCTCTGTGTTATTTGATTCTGGTGCTAGTAAAAATTTTATTTCTGCTACTTTTTGTGCTAAACTGCCTGTTAGTAGTAGGAGTGTAGATGCACCCTTTGATGTAGAAACTGCCATAGGTAAGTCTACCCAGATTTCTGAGATGAAAAAAGGTTGTGACGTGGAACTAGAAGGTCACAAGTTACCTTAGGCGGGTTTGACGTAGTCCTAGGAATGGATTGGTTGGGTGACTACGAGGCGAATATTGTGTGTCGCAAGAAGATGATTCGGTTGACAGCACATGACGGGAGTTCGATGACGATTTACGGTGATCGAGTTACCACTATTCCGAAGGTGATTTCGATGGCGGTGGCGGGAAAGTGCATGAGGCGTGGATGTAGCACCTACTTGGCCTATGCAAAAGGATGTGGATACACCCATACCATAACTGTCCGATGTACCAGTTGTGTGTGACTTTCCAGATGTATTTCCCAAAGACTTACCAGGAGTGCCACCTTATCCTGAGATCGAGTTTCAAATTGATTTCATACCAGGTGCCCAACCTGTTGCCAAGGCACCGTATCGGTTGGCTCCGACGGAGATGAAGGAGTTGATGGAGCAATTACAAAAGCTGCTTGATAAGGGTTCATTAGACCGAGTATCTCTCCTTGAGGTGCTCCGGTCTTATTCGTGAAGAAGAAACACGGTAGCATGATGATGTGTATCGACTACCGTGAGCTGAATAAGTTGACGGGAAAGAACCAATACCCGTTACCAAGAAATGATGATTTGTTTGATCAGCTTCAAGGTGCCAGTTGGTTCTTGAGGATAGATCTTTGATCTGGCTACCATCATTTAAAGGTGAAAGAGCAGGATGTCCCTAAAACAGCTTTTCGCACGCGTAATGGTCACTACGAGTTTCTCGTTATGTCATTTGGTTTGACCAACATCCCAGCTGCTTTTATGGACTTGATGAATCGAGTGTGTCAGCCGGTGTTGGATAAATCAGTGATTGTGTTTATCGATGATATCTTGATTTATTCCAAGAGTGAGGAGGAGCATGTCGACCACATTCGAGAGGTGTTGGAAACGTTGAGAAGGGAGAAGTTGTATGCCAAGTTTTTCAAGTACGCGTTCTGGTTGGCGAAGTTCAGTTTCTAGGTCATGTAGTGAATCCTGATAGAATTATGGTGGACCCGACGAAGGTGGAGGCGGTGATGTAGTGAAAGTCCCCAAAGATGCCATTCGAGATTCGAAGTTTCTTGGTTTTGGCAGCCTATTACAGAAGGTTTATTCAAGACTTCTCTAAGATCGCTTCTCTATTAACCAAGTTGACACGTATGGATGTAAAGTTTGGGTGGGGTCAAGCTCAAGAGATGGTGTTTAAGGAATTAAAGGCAAGATTGACTAAAGCTCCCGTTTTGTCGTTACCCGATGGAAGTGAAGATCTGGTGGTTTATTCTGATGTTTCCTACTCGGGGTTGGGGTGTAACCCGGTTTAATCTGATGTTTCTTACTCGGGGTTGTGGCTGGGTATGAAGCGTGATGTGGTGGAGTATGTGAGTAAATGCCTTACTTGCTTACAAGTGAAGGCCGAGCATCAAAAGCCATATGGGAAGATCCAACCTTTGGATATACCGGAGTGGAAGTGGGAGCAAATCACTATGGATTTCATTACGAAGCTACCGCGTACCCTAAAAGGGTATGATGCTATATGGGTGATCATTTATCATTTGACGAAGAGTGCTCACTTCCTACCGATTTGCGAGACTTATTCATCTAAGAGGTTAGCGGATTTGTTCATTAAAGAGAATGTAACTCGTCATGGTGTGCATGTGTCTATTGTGTCTGATCGTGACACCCGGTTTACATCAAAACTTTGGAAGAATTTCCACGACGCAATGGGGACGAGGTTACATATTAGGACGGTTTATCATCCTCAGACGGATGGTCAGTCAGAAAGGACCATTCAGATGCTGGAAGATATGCTTCGGCCATGCGTCATTGACTTTGGAGGAAGTTGGGATGACCACTTACCGTTAGCTGAGTTCTCATATAACAAAAGTATCATGCCAGTATTGGTATGCCTCCTTATGAGATGCTATACGGTAGGAGATGTTGGACACCCGTTTGTTGGGGTGATATCGGCCATAAATATTTAGGGAGCGTCGAAGTGGTTGAGGCTACGACTAAGAAGCTGGAAAGCTTAAGGCTTTCATGAAGGCAGCCAAAGATAGACAGAAGTCATATGCTTATAAACGACATAGACCGATTGAATTCCAGGTGGGTGATAGAGTCATGTTGAAAGTGTCACCTTGGAAGGGTATCATTCGGTTCAGAAAGCGGGGCAAGTTGAGCCCAAGGTACATAGGACCTTTCCAAATCATAGCTTGAGTAGGAGAGGTGGTCTTTAGACTAGAATTACTAGAGGAGTTAAGTGGAATTCACCCGACATTCCATGTATCTCATATGAGAAAATGTTTAGCAGACAAGGATATCATTGTTCCACTGTAAGATATCGAGGTAGATGAACGGCTCAATTATGTGTAGCAATCAGTGGCGATCATCGATCGTAAAGAGAAGAGGTTAAGGAATAAAGTGGTTCTTCTTGTGCGTGTACAGTGGAAGCACAAAAAGGGATTGGAGTCTACGTGGGAGACCGAAGAAGAGATGAGACAACATTACCCATAATTGTTTGAGGAATAATAGGTTTCGAGGACGAAACCTATATAAGGGGGGTGGACTTGTAACACCCAGTTATTTTCCTTGTAGTCAATAAAAAGAAGAACAAGTGAGGGAAAAGAAAGAAAAATGAATAAAGCCCAAGTGGGGGGACTAATCTTGCCAAAAAGGGAAAACTTTGGAAGAGTGGGTGTAAAAGGGGCATGGTTGCCCACACCCCTCTCCTATTCTTGTTTCCAGTCGGTTCTAAAGGTGAAGAAAAGGGAGAAAGGGCAAAGAGCTTTGGGTTTCTTGGAAATCGAGTGCAAAAGTCGAAGTCAAGCAGGTTTGTAGGAAGCTCTACTCGAAGAGGTTGTCAAGGTGAGTTCTAGGACCCCTCTTTTACCTGTCTTTGACTGATTTTGGGGCTGGAACACGTAGCAAACCATTTTTGATGTGTTGGGTGTGTATCCGCATGTATGTGTGCTTGCGCTCAGGCAGAGTTGTGATTGGGTATGTGGTGTTTGATGGATGTCGTGAATGTGTTTCTAACGCTTAGGATGGATGGTTTAAGCTTAGATCAGGTTAGATAAGGGGTCGGAGACCGAAAACTGCAGTTCAGGTTCGAAGGGACTGCATTCTGCACCAGCTAGGGCTCATGCGACTGGAAGCTATGAGACCGAATGGCATGCGAATAGAGGCTATACGGCCGAAGGTCATGTGATTGAAGGTCACATGACTGGAAGTCGTGCGACTGAAGGTCATGTGACTAAGGGTCCATACGCCCCAATAGTGTCAATATGCCTAAGTGTTCATTCGTCCCACAGTGTCCATGTGGCTAAGTGTTCTCATGCGCATGGAAGGCCATGCAACTGAATAGAGCCCATACGCCCAAATAGGGCTCATGCGCCCGAAAGGACTTAGTTTATTTTCACTTCTTGGGAGAAAAGCGTTATGTAGGCTTTGACTTGGGAGGTTCCTGGGGGTTTAAGTAAGTTGAATTTTAAGGTTATAGATGATATGTTGGGCATGTAGATGATGTATGATTGATGCTTATGCATGATGGTGTGTATGATGTATGTTATGGATGTGTGATGGTGCCTTGTATGGTGATGTTTTGTATGTTCATGTTGATGTTCCTTAATATGTATGATTATTTTCCCGTGGCTTTACGTTGAATGTTAATGAATAAAATGAAAAGTATTATGTAATGTCAAGTGGAAGATAATGAAAGAGGAACGTAATGAAAGAATGCATGCATTAATGAATGAACGAAAGTAAGAAAGGCTTGCAAGCAAATGTATGGAGGTTCACACCCAATGAAGGGTGTTAGCTCAATCGTGTTCGGGTTAGCTACCCCGGAAGGATGCACACTGGGGCTTAATCAGTGCGATTAAGCAAATGTATGGAGGTTCACACCCAATAAAGGGTGTTAGCTCAATTGTGTGCAGGTTAACTATCCCGAAAGGATGCACACTGGGGTCTAATCCGTGAGATTGACCATATGTATGGGATCCTTGCCGCTTACCTTAGGTACTGGAGTCAGATTCGTGCATAATGTACGGGGTCTATGAAAGACCTCAGGCCCAGTACCCGCTTTATGCATGGCAGTGGGGTGAAGCACATGGCATTGGTCCGAATGAAAGTAAAGATTTAATGACGAATGTATGAAATGAACGATGATGAAGATAATAACTATTATCTATGTGTATGTACGATGTGTGATCATGTACTAAAGCTTAGTAGGATTTGAAAGAAAGTAAAGAACGGTTTTGAACGAAAGATAAAGTATGTTTTAATATAAAACTAGAACTCACTCAGCAACGCTGACTTTTATGTGTTTCCAGTTGGCAGGTGAAGGTTGTTGAAGATGGCTCGGGGCGGGTACTCGGATCATTTTGGATGGCATCCATTTTTATAATGCTTTTGTTATGTAATGCAACAAGTCTTTTGTAATTTGATAACGATGTATTATTTTGAAAAAGCTTTTATAATGAAATGGGATGTTTGTTTTAATGTTTTCGCTGTAAGGTTTCTTTAAGTTAATGAAAAATATATGTTTTATGTGCGATGATTGACCAGTTGTAAGCGTCCCAGGAACGGAGCCTTACAGAAGTAAGGTAAAACAAGGAAATAAACATAAGCAACCCACATAGTTTAATAAATGGCATATATAGTCCTTACAAGAGTAAACGATGATAACATTCAATTAACTGAAAAGTACGAGATGTTATAATTTTTTTGACTTTGTGATCTTTTACCTTCATGTGAATTGCAAGATAAATTCTGAATAAATCCCTAGCAGAAGGATAAAAGATGCATCTTATTCACTCTAGTTGGACCTTTGATGATCCAACAACTAAATTTACTTTTCTCATCCTTGTAATCCGACCCATTACATTACCACTGCACGGGGAATCAATGACTAATAATATGGTGACCTTATCTTTTTACCACGATGTCCAACCTACAAATTCATTTGTTATAGAATATAAGTTCAATCTACAAATTTAAACACTATTAAAGACTTGACTCTTTGAATTGAAGCAATCATTTTTTTAACATAACTTTCCTGCAACTACGACCTAGAATAAATGATTTGCAAATAAAAAACCTAGCAGCAATACTATTTCATCATCTACCTTAAATTTAAGTTAGCCCCTTGCGTGACTTGCCATATGCATGACCTTGAAATATTTTATGTATGTAATCATTTAAACCCTCTCTTTGCAGCAGGCTCGAAACATACGAAATCATAAGTATCCATGTATTAAATAAACTATCAAGAAGAATATGTAACATTGCTATGAAATTACCACAGCTCAAAAACATACGAAATCATATGTATGTAATCATTTAAACCCTCACTTTGCTAAGTTATGAGCCCAACGCACAGCTCAAAAGCAAAATGCCTGCACCAAACTCTACAAGGTCAAGAAACATGTAAAGGTGTCTGGCAAGATTATTGCGTGGGTGTATTTTGAGGACCTTAACATTTATGCTGTTAAGAGTGAGAAGGGGATAGAGTACTTCAGATATCCACTTGATCTGAAGACTCTTCCAGGTTTTGAGCTCAACCAGCTGGCACGCTTAAATCTGCTATATGTTGATCCGAGAAAAATGTCAAGCTGGTTTGAGGCTGCTCTAAAGAAAGAATACCACACCAGATGGGTGAACTTCAGACCTCAACAACCGAAGAGGTACATTCGTAGGTCTGAAGTGGTTCCTATTTCCAGAAAGCCTAAAGTGGTGCTAAAGTGGAGTTCCCCGCGCACAATGTCCAAGATTCCCTTACGGGAAATGCTTCACTCCACACTTCGAATTATGGTATTATGATTGGAGAACATGAGAATCGGTCATAGTTCTTAATCGAGCAGGAAAAATGGAAACTATCCGGGTATTCGATCCTATGTGGCTAACAAACTTGTCTGCAGAAGATGTCTATACATTGTATAAGTGGCCAATATTCTATGACGCCCAAGATATTGTACAAGCGCTCCAGTTCCAGAACGTTATACGACTCTGTTTTGCATTTGAAATACATGCAGGAGTTACTAGATAGGAGAAGTACAAGAGATTTGAGGAGCTAATGAATAATGTCAGACGTTAATGTAAACTAGGTCCAAGAGGGAGTTTGTTGATACATATGTATCTACTTTAGGAGCTTAATGTAAATGTTTGTCATGTCTTACATATATGTAATGAACGAGTTGAATGAAATACAATATGTGATTGATACTTATAATGTTTAATATTTCATTGTTTATTGTGTAATAAAGTATATTGAAGTAATTATATAGGTTTGAGGTTATTGTGTATAGTTCTTAGTCAGTAATGATTGAGAAACATGTTCAAATTGAATCGTATGAAGTCTTCATACAAATGGACCATGCTAATGGACCATACGCATGAATACATCATGCTAATGGACCAGCCGCACGACTGAACCAGGAGACTGGATCAGTTGCACGATTGAGACATAAGATTGACTCAGTCGAACGACTGGACCTTCAGTCATGCGTATGAATCAATCACATGATTCAATCGCACGACTGAACCGTGCTAATGGTTCAGTCGTACGATTGAAAAACCCTAACCTATAAATACCACCTAATTCGTCGAAAAAAACACTTCAAGACTTTTGACACTTATTCGTACCCTAGCCTTCCGGAGACTCCAGAAAGCCTGTTCCAACTTCATAGTTCGCAGTTGATCTTGTTCTAATCGTTCTTAACGTTTCTTCGATCGTTAGATTGATCGAAACTGCGTTCTCACTGATTGGATCACCAATCAAATAGGATTTCGCACTATTTGATCTGGTTTCACGCATTATCAATTAGTACTCCGTACGTACACGGTCCTAAAAAGTGGTATCAGAGCTTTGGCTCTTGATTTTGCGTGTGATTCAATTAGTTTTGGTGTAAAAATCACGTTTTTCATTCAAAAGAGACACCTTTTTTTAGTAAAACAGTGTTTTCGACGTCTCCAGGTCTAAAAGTTTACATTTTTCGGCATACGGCAGATTAGGGTTCTTGAAAAATTCGTTTTTTTGTGTCAAAGTGTCACAAACCTTCGATTTTGAAAAAAATAGCAGCCTTCAGTCGCACGACTGACCTCAATCGCCCACCCCATTCGCACGATTGAACTCAGTCGCTTACTCATTCGTACGACTGAACAACCCCATTCGCCTGTCTCCAATCGCACACTCCATACGTACGACTGAATCCAATCGCACGGTTGAATCCATTCGCACCTTTCATTCGCACGACTGAGTCATCCACATTGGCCATCCGCATTTGTCCAATCGCACGATTGGCTCATCCGCATTTGTCCAATCGCACGATTGACTCATCCGCATCTGTCCATTCTCACAAGTTTAAAGTTCAAAAGTTCAAAGTTCTAAGAGATGGAAGATCAATACTCTATGTTTATGCCGGAAGGGACTCTCGAATCCAGAACCTTCTGGTTCTAGAAAATGAAATTGGGAATCACAATAAACCACCTAAACTTATCACGTTAGATGATTACCCACAGTGGAAGCAACGATTCGAGATCTATCTTAATGGAGTTGATCCCAACCTTTGGGAATCTATTGAGACAGGTTATAGTATGTCGGTTAGTGCTGATGGTGTTAAATTAACCTTGGATGGTATGACTGATAGCCAGAAGGCAAAATACAATGCTGAAAAGAAGGTGTATGCCCTGTTGACTCAGTCAATACCAAATGACATATTTCATCAGTTTTCTGAGAACAAATAGGCAAAGAAGTTATGAGAAGCTTTGGAGAAACGATACGACGGGAATGCAACGTTGAAAGCTCTAAAGGCAAAGGCTCTGAAAAAGGAGTTTGATAACTTCTCTTCTATGGGAAAAGAAAGCTTGGATGATGTCATAGACAGATTCTTCCATCTCATGAGTGAGCTGCACACTCATGGGGTCACAACGTCAATGGAAGACAAAGTGTCAAGCTTTGCCGATGGTTTTCCAGAGAAGTGGGACTCGTTTATGTTTAACTTGAGACTATACAATATACTGGCAAAAGTAGATATAAACGACTTCATCCTAAAATTAAGGGATGAGGAACTGAGGATGAAGTATAGGTCACAGAAAGGATCGTACGACCAGAATCCTTCACTGTATAACTCATCTCCCAACCCAACCAGTTCAGGAGCACTATTTCAAACAGCGTTTGTGTCTAGTTCAACTGCTCATTCGCAAACCACAGCTTCAAGATCTGAAACGTCAGGGTCATCTAGTACCCAATATATCGCACCTGAAGCAAATGCTACTAAGTTGAAGACCGCGAATCTAGGAAATATTATTGTGGAGGTTTCAAAGGAGCATATGGACCTTCTAGCAGCAGTTGTTCATTCATATGATGGTCTAGTTGCATGGAAAATTGGTAATTTCCATCTAGCCGATGAAGACTACGAGCAGGTGGACGAGAATGAATTGGAGAGAATGGATATAATATGGGCTTTGGCAAGTGTTGTAAGGAGAGCAAAAAAGTTTGTGAAAAAGACTTGACAGAACTTGGTAGTCACAAAAGACACTACTTTTGGTTTCGACAAAACCAAAGTAACCTGCTTTAATTGTGGAGAAAAGGGGCATTTCAAATGTGAATATGTAAAGCCCAAGAAGACAGGTAACGGGAATCCATTATCATCTTTCAACCGTCAAGACAAACCAACGAGTGGAGCTACCTCGTCAAGCAAAGAGACAAAGGCCTTGACTGCTCAAGGTGACGAAGGACAGGATTGGACCTTTACTTTTGTGTTTCCGGTTGAATCGAACATTGCCCATGTCAAGTGTTTGAACTAGTGATGTCCGATAATGAAGACACTACAAATATGGTCAATCACCTGATTGAAGAAGATCTCAGAATGACATGTTCAGAATCTCCAACATCCAAAGAGTCAAACTCTACGTTGATGGCTGATTCAACCGAGTCTTCACAGGTAAGTACAAAAGACCAACTCTTTGAAAATCATGCTTGTAATGAATGTAAAAAATTTAGAGAAAGAATAGATTTAAAATTTTCTAGGTTATTAGACCACAATGATAGCTTAGTAAATGACTTACAACTGTGCACAGAAGCTAATCGGATTTTAAAACAAAATGAGCACAGTTATAAAGAGAAAATAGAACTTTTAAATAAATAACTAAGGGAAACCGAGGTTGTTGCTTTTAATCAAGCCAATGATATAAAGTTCTATTTAAACTTCCTGGAAGAAACTAAGAAAGAAAAAGCAGTTTTAGAAGTTGAAGTCAACTCATTAAAACAAAAACTGCACAGTTGGACCAGTTCTTCTCACATAGTTCAACACTTAGTGAAAGAATGAAATAACGGGGAGGGGCTGGGTTACAAAGTGGTTCCACCATCACATGAGATCATGTTAAATGCTAAATGTAATCCAGTAAATAACAATCCAATTAAAGATCATGTGGTGTCCACTCATCTAGTTAGTGATCCGGATTCCACGGGTAAACTGGTGGATTGTCACTAAATAGAAGGAGGCTGCTTTAAAATTTAAAGGTAAGATACCTATTATGAATTTGGATGAACAATTTGAACAGGTTAATGTAAAGTCAGGTTCAAACATGTCTATTTCTGAACCCAAAACGACCAAACCAGTTAACCATCCACGTGCTCCACGTCACAGTCCAAATAAACAAAAGGCTATATATGTTAAAAACGTTCAAACAATGAATTTTGTTATAGAAGCAAAACATCTAAACAAGAAGTGTCCAAACCCAACCAGACTAAAGTCACACTTGTATCACACACTTCCCCACAGAGACAATTTTCCCAACATGTAGAAGGTAGATCCTGCTACAATTGTGGAAAGAGAGGACACATCGCTTCTAATTGTCCTTATTATCAGACACCAAGAAAGAGAATTGATCTTTATGATACTAAACCAATTTCTTCGAAAAGAAGTTCTATTACTCCACCAAAAAGAAGTAATGAACCTAAAGTTCAAACCGTAAGCCAGTCGTCTTTTTATCACAAACAGGCCTTACATAAAACTGGCTTATGGAAAGAAAAGTCAAGTCCAATGTCTGATACTGAGAACAATAAGAAGAATGATATGACCTCACCCTCAAATGGACAGTGGGTTGAGTTCATGATGTGTGATTCCTCTTGGTCACCCAAGCTAGTTAAAGCTTGGGTCCCAAACCTCAACTAATAATTTCCTCCGAATGTGTAGGGTTTCCGTTACATTGCTATCACAAACACCTGGATTATTGATAATGGGGCGTCTAGGCATATGACCAGGAACCTATCACTCCTTTCAAATGTCAAACAAATTAAAGGGGGACATGGCTCATTTGCTGGAAATAAAGGAGGATACATCACCGCTCAAGGCGAAGTGGGAAACCAGAAAGTCAAGTTTGATAAGGTCAACTATGTTCAACAATTACAGAATAACTTGTTTTCAATATCCCAGATATGTGACAAAGGATTCAAGATTGTTTTTGACAACAAGAAGTGCTATGTGTTGAAAAAGGATTACATTATCCCGGAGGACCAAATCTTAATATCAGCTTCAAGATATAATCACTTATATGTCTTGTATCTATCGAAGGTCTCCACAACCAATCATCAAGTCCATTGATTTTTGTCAAAGGCAACTGAGAGGGACTCGATCTCCTGGCATAGGAGAATGGGACACATAAATCCATGGAAGATGAATCATCTGATTCAGAATGACTTAGTAAATGGAGTTAATGTTAAGAATTTTCAACTTCCGGATTTTTGCGTAGTGTGTAAGAAAGGTAAACAGACCAAGAAGTCTCACAAGAAAAAGAAAGTAAATTCCATTGAATTACCTCTCGCACTTCTACACATGGATTTGTTTGGTCCTATGAGCACCAAGAGCATCGCTGGTGATTTGTACTGTTATGTAGTCACTGATGACTACTCCAGATTCTCTTGGGTAATATTTCTGAAATCCAAATCAGAAACATTTGAATCGTTCAAACAGCTGGTGACCACTTTGGAATCTCTCTACAAGCTGAAAGTGCGATAGATTCGCTCCGACAACGTCATGGAGTTCAAGAACCAGTGGATGGAGGCATTCTGCAAAGAGAAAGGAATTGTACATCAGTTCACATCAACCTACACTCCACAAAGGAACAGAGTTGCTGAACGGAAGAACATGAGCTTGATAAAGATAGCACAAACGATGCTAGCAGACTCGAAACTACCCATCTAATTTTGGAATGAGGCAGTTGCCAATGCATGTTACACCCTAAATCGAGTCCTGGTGGTCAAACGTCATGGTAAAACGTGTTACGAGTTGCTCCAGTGACGTAAACCTAATCTGGAGTACCTCGAACCATTTGGCGCGCCATGTAAGCTGTTGAAGAAAACTCAGTCAGGGAAATTCAGTGAGAAGGCTGAAGAAGAGATTTTTCTAGGATACAACATACCAAATAAGAGAGTTTACAACAACTCAATGGGTCAAGTAGAAGTGTGGTGCAACGTTGACGTTCAGAGATACACCACCCCCCTTGCTGGAAAAGGACCCACATTCTTCTTTGATTATGATGGATACTTTAAGTCCTTTAACATCCCTCTCTCCCTTCCTAATGATGAGTTATCGACCAAAATGATGTACGAGGTCTTAAACACACCATCACTAGACTCGACAACATCAGGTTCACAAGGTGAGTCTTCTAGTCCGTCAGGGGGAGAACTTGAGGTAAGTGACTCTTCCTCTGACGATGAAGACTTGGAGAATGATCTGGTGGATCAGGAGGAACAGGTTCTTGCTACTAATAGGAACTCAAAATCTGGATCAGGAAGTAGTTGTACCCACCATTCCCGGATCTCAACTTAATATATATCCTCACTGGACAACGTCATAGGGGATGTAAAATCGAGAGTACAGACAAGAAATCAGTTATACTCAGCTGATTATGCCTCGGTCATGGAAAAATCTTCACGACGGTGCTTATCGATGTTTTGTGTCTCAATTTGAGCCAAAATATGTAAGTGAAGCTTTAAACGATGAGGCATGGGTGAGTGCCATGCAAGAAGAACTCCTACAATTCAAGAAGTTAGGAGTTTGGACACTGGTGGATAGACCAAAACGTGCTAAGGTCATTGGCACTAAATGGGTCTTGAAATGCAAGAAAGATGACCAAGGGGTCATAATTCGAAACAAGGCTCGACTTGTCGTTCAAGGTTTTAGAAAAGTCGAAGGAATCGATTACAACGAAGTGTTTGCACCTGTGGCTAGAATGGAAGTAATCCGTATCTTCCTAGCCTATGCATCTTACATGAAGATCAAAGTTTATTAACTAGATGTCAAGAGTGCATTCCTTCATGGGGAAATTCGTGAGATGGTGTATGTCATTCAACCCGAAGGATTTGAAGATCCTTACCATCGAGACAAAGTTTACAAGCTGGATAAGGCTCTCTACGGGCTACATCAAGCCCTGAGAGCAAGGTATGAGAAACTCTCAACACATCTGGTGAAACACAGTTTTCGTAGAGGAGTTATTGACTGTACACTATTCATCAAAGAAAAGGATGGTGACTTACTGCTCGTACAGATTTATGTTGATGACTTAATCTTCGGTTCTAGAAGCGAAGAGTTATTTAAAGAATTTGAATTTGTCATGAAAGCAGAATTTGAGATGAGTGCAACGGGGGAGATGAAGTTCTTCCTAAGATTACAGGTGGATCAGACACCAAAAAGAATCTTCCTACATCAGACTAAATATGTAGGGGACATCCTCAATCGGTTTGACATGGAGAATGCTTCAGCTGCTGGATCTCCACTTGTCACGAACCACGATGTGGCACCCGACGAAAATGGTGATCTGGTTGATGCTACAATGTATAGAGGAATGATTGGATCCCTTATGTATCTCACAGCATCTCGTCCGGATATCATATATGCAACGTCTCTGCTCCAGATATCAGGCGAAACCGAAAGTCAACCATCTCATAGGAGTTAAACGGATTTTCCTATATCTGAAGGGTACTCCAACACTCGGGTTGTGGTATCCTCATGACAATGATTTTGAGCTTACAGCGTATAGTGACTCGGATTATGGCCGATGCAAAATGATTTACAAGTCAACATTAGCAGGATGTCAGTTCTTTGGTAGACGGTTTGTCACCTGGCAATGTAAGAAGCAGACCTCCGTTGCTATGTCAACATGTGAAGCTAAATACGTTGCTGCTGCAAGTTGTTGTTCACAAATCATCTGGATTCAACAGAAAATATGCGACTATGGTTCGAAATTCTCTAACACTCCTATATATTTGATAATTCTACTGCTATAGCCGTAACAAAAATCCAGTCCAACATCCTAAAACTAAATACATTGACATTAAGTATCACTTTATATGTGATTTTTTTGAAAAGCAATTAATCGATGTGGTTAAAATACATACGGATTTTCAATGCGCCGACCTCTACACAAAAACATTTGATAAACCGAGGTTTTTATATCTATTAGAGGTTAATGGCGTAAAAAAGAAAAGTGATGTGATCGCAGAGGAAGACAATGCTAAGTCTGACATTTTTATTTTATTTTATTTTATTTTATTTTGTCTTATTTTATTTTCCTGTTTATAAAAATCCAAAAACACAAAAATATATTTGGTTTTAGAATTTTAGGGGGTGAATACGTTAGATTAGTATTAAATTAGTCATTCTATTTAATTACTTAAAAAACAAGGGAGGAGGACAGCTTAGCTAAAAGGAAAGAAATCAAATCTGTGATACTGATTCAACGTATATGGAAAATGATAGTACACAGTGAACAGATTGTTTGGGACTTCAAAAGAGTTTAACTGATCAAGAAGTAAAATTCAAAGTTTAAGTCTGAAAAGTCTAAGCAAAATAAAAAAGAAAAATGATAGTAAAACTAGTAGGCTACCAAGGTAACATAGAGAAAGTAGACCTAGAGGCTGCTAGTTCATTATATGATGTGTCAGTAGATTCAACACAATAGATGAGTAGACCTCATTAGTGGTTTCAATTGCAAATTAAGTTGTTCAACTCGTTACGGGTTCTCATCTTATCCCTGGTTAACACAATCAACATTGTTCCAATAAGGGGTGAAGAGCAAAATAAACGCAACAAATGTGTGCGGTCGACCATAAAATATGAGCAAAGCACATGAAAAATGCAAAACACAATCAAGCTAATAACTTATGTTGTTGGTGAGATATGTGCAAAAAGAAAATAAATGCTTGAACAAGAAGGTAGGTTGTGTGCCTCTCTTCTGTGTGGTGGCATTGACCTGAGGATAAGCATAACCTATATATTCTAGAATTTATTGTTATTTGTGCCTCTCTGTTGAGCGATGGCACTGACCTGAGGCTTGGCATCTCTTTGAAAGCTCTTAGAATAGTTTCTTCTTGAAGTATACCTGTAGACCGCTCAAAAAATCTCCTGAGGAACGTTGATTACCATATAAGCGTGGGATCCACAAATACTTATTGAAATAATTAAACCTTAAATCATCACTAATGTTTGTCAAAAATCTGTGTATGGATTTAAGAGGACAAGAATAGTAACAATCATCGTGAGTTGCAGTTCTTGAAAGTCAAAATCATTGTGTGCATCTTGTGGCTCTAGTATGATTTCCTAAAATTGCTATTGACTCTCAGTGAAAACAAGATTCTAGCATCAAAATAGTTTATTGAAATGTCCCAAATGATTTTGGTATACCTGTATGATTCCATAATGAATTGTACCAGAAATGATAAACTAGAATTGAAGCTGTGCTGTCTAGAAAGTAAAATCGATTAGAATTACTCTAATAGGTTTAAAATCCATCTCAAATCAAAAATACAAAAATATGTCTTAATTTTATTTTTAATTTTTAGGTGTTTTATTTATTAATTTTTTAGTCATTTAGTATGTAAAAGTCGGACTATGCATCGGAATTCAATCTGTGAAACATTCACTTAAAAGGGGTCACGTCTAAGGTGATCAACAGTTTTTCAAATTAAAAAGGTTATGTCTGAGATGATCAATGGTCATAATGCCTTATCAATAACTAACAAGTTAAGTGTTTGAAAGTACATGAGGTGAAACTCATAAGTATGGACCAGTCGCACGATTGGATCATACTTATGAGCCCAATTGCACGAATGAACCACACGTATGGACCAGACGTACAATTAGACCGTAAGCATGGGTCAATCCATACGGTTGGATCACAAGAATGAACCAATCGCACGAATGAATGTGACCGACTGAGTCAGTCGCACGATTGAACGTGACCGACTAAGCCAGTCGCACGATTGAACGTGACCGACTAAGCCAGTCGCACGATGAGCCCTAGTCGCCCGAATTAATCGTGCGAATAGGTCTACTCGCCCGACTGAAGATAAAATCAGTATAAATAAGGCTAAAGTTGGCCGCACATTCTCACCACCCTTCAATTGCTCCCAAATCGCACGACAGCAACCATACTTTGCCAAAATTTGATTCAGTTGATTTCGCACTAAGATTGTGTTACTAACGTGTACTCTCATCTTCTACGGGTAATTAGTGATCGAAATCGCACATAATGCGCGGTGTAATCAAACCCTAGCTGCCCCAATTTGACTAAAATCAAGAAATCTGTAAAATCCATTCAAATAGACCAAGTGGATGTGATTAATGGTTAAAATGAAGGATATACAGTGATAGTTAGGGTCCCTGCGAATCTAAAGAGTCTAAACACAACGTGTATCATCAAGTTTTGACTTAGATTCGGGGTTATAGTGTCGAACAGAGAGTTATGCGACTAGACACTCCGAATGAACTTCAATCGCACGAATGAACTCAGCCATAGGCTGAATCGCCCGATTGAACTCAGCCGCATGCTGATTCGCCCGATTGAACTCAACCGCATGCTCAGTCGCCCGATTGAACTTAGCCACATGCTCAATCGCCCAACTGAACTGAGTCGTATGGTTCAATCGCACGATTGAACCACACTGATTTTAGAACAGATTATATTATCAACAGTTTCTATTATGGACAAATCTCATGTTTATGTGTCTTGTGTTAAAGAAACATGGCAGAAAGGTGGATCATCAACACCAAGCACAACATTTGTGCTCACTTGGATGCCACCACTAGGAATGCTGCTGAGTTTATGGGTATTATTTCATTTCTGAGGCGATCTAGGATCTACAGAGCCATATCTACTTCATGCACACCCTACCGGTCATTACAGCAGGCTTTCTGGGAGGGTGCATCTGTTGACAGATCTACTGAGC
>BJCM01200994.1:0-26303 GCA_018326385.1 Flaveria bidentis | reverse complement strand
GGGGGGGGGGGGGGGGGGTTGAATAGCTCTGGAAAGAGTTCTTGGAGTAGAGAAGAAGGATTGAACGCATGAGTTGAGGATAACCGATACGTTTCTTATCTATCTATATATATATATATATATATATATATATATATGAAAGAGTATTATTTGATTCTTTTAGAAATTTTAGTTTCATAGATTACAAGTTTAGTAGTCTTTTAAATATACCTTTAAGCTATGTTAGACAAAGCCTTTGAAGTAGAAACTTCAAATAAATAAATAATTAAAGTTTCTAAATCTCGAAGAATTATCAAATTTCTATTTATGGATATGTCATGCCTGTATAGTTACTAATGATGCCATTAGCAGGATTTGATGTTATCCTAGGTATGGATTGGTAAGCATCTAATCAAGCTTGTATTCTTTACGATAAGCAAACAATAGAACTTTACACATCAATGGGTGAGAGGATTATCATTTGTAGTGATAAAACCAAACACAAAGTGGGATCATATCTATGCTAAAAGCCATACGGTGTATCAACAAAGGCTAGTTTCAGTATCCAATAATGAAAAAGATGAGAACATTACAACGTATGAGTTGTAGAAGAATTTATTAATGTATTTCCTAAGGAGTTACAAGAAATACCACTAGACTATGAAGTGGAGTTTAGAATCAATTTGATACAAGGAATAACACCAATTGCTAAAGCCTTATATATATTAGCCCCAACTAAATTGAAAGAACTAATAAATCAATTAGGTGAGTTGTCGGAAAGGTTTTCTACGACCAAGTTACTCAACGTGGGGAGCTCCAATCCTATTTGTCGAAAAGAAGGAAAGATCAATGTGAATGTGTATTGGTTATTGTGAGCTGAATAAGATAACAATCAATAATCGTTACCCGCTTCTTAGGATTGATGATATTTTTGATCAGTTAAATAGAGCATGTTTCTTTACCATGATCGGCCTTCGATCAGGATATCATCAACTGAAGATTTTTGAAGAATATATCATGAAGATAGCTTTCTAAACTAGATACAAACATTTTGAGTTCACGATAATGCCTTTTGGACTCACAAATGCTCCAGTTGCATTTTTGGATATGATGATAAAATTTGCAAACCATGTATAGATAAATTTGTTGTTGTATCCATAGACAATATACTCATCTATTCTAAAAATAAGAAGGACCAAGGAAAAACCTAAAGACAATATTTGAATTACTTAGACAAGAGAAATTGTATGCTTAATTCTTAAAATGTTAAATTTAATTAACAGTAGTGCAATTTCTAGGTCACATCATTAATAAAAATAGAATTCAAGTAGATTCGCCCAAGATTAAAGCTATAACAAAATAGGAAAACCCTAAGACGCTAATAAAAGTGTGAAGTTTTCTCGGATTAGCATTTTACTACCTGCATTTTATTTAGAATTTTTCCCGAATTGTAGTTCCCTTAACTTCATTAACACATAAGTCACGTAAGTTAGTTAGAAACTAACGAATACATAAAATTGGAGTTCTCGATTGTAGTTCTTTTAACTTTATTAACACGTAAACCTAACAACATCGTATCATTTTTTAATCATCGGATTGCCTTGTTTGGTGGACTGGTTCAGTAGTCAAAATAGAATATAAAGAAAAAAAATGAGAGAACTCTAGTTTCAAGAAAGTTAAATGGAGGATTGAAGCATGCAGGAATTATGGTTAAAAACAATAAGGAGAATGTAAATTAGGAGCCGACCTATGTTGCAGTTGTGAAAAAATAAGACATATGTCTTCCTACCACCCGAAACTTAAATGCTACTAATTTGATGAGATTGGGCATCTAGCAAAGACTACATAAAAGTTGATTTGTAACCATACCACTACTAATGGAATGACTAAACGAATAATTAATGCTCTTGAAATAAAACTATTACAGAGAGATCAATAAAAGTAACTAAAGTTAAAGTATACTCAAACTAAGTCATTTAATATAGCTAAGTATGCATAAATTTGTATGATTTATATGGTTTATTCATCATGTAATGCCCCACCTTGTTTTTTTAGACTAAGAGTCCCACATTATTAGAGAGACAGAAACAACTTTAACCAAGCCTCCCACCAACAATGAATGAATATGAATTTTTTCTTAAAGCAATGAATGGATTTATGTACTCTAGGGATTATTTGCATCAAACTGTAAAAATTTTTAGGACTTTATCATTGTATATAATGTTTTGTATATCACATATATAATTCGTATGCATATTTCCATATTCTAAACAAATTTTGATGCAAAATCGTTAGGATTTAGATACTAATTGTGTTTAACGATGAATTCACAAGTATTATTATTATGAGCAGAAAATGAGTCACGAGGAGAAGGTTGATAAAATAAGAAGTTCGGGTCAAATGAAGATCTTACAGACCACAAAGTTACATCCTTATAGTAAAAGTCAACGGAAGCCACATCATTTACTAATCATTAACAACCATTCCATCATATCGGTTGTGAGACTAGTCGTTATGGTCTATAACATTATTAGTCGACAAATTCCTAAAAACCCTATTTATGCAACTTGTCATACAATGATCTAACACATTTGATTCGGGGGGGGGGGGGGGTGAATAGCTCTGGAAAGAGTTGAACAAGAATCTTTATTTTGGTGTTTTGTTGCTCATGTTTTTGAAGTTTATAACTTCTTTATTGTTTTTTTTTATTTGAAAAGATTTGATTGAAAGAGTAGTAACATGAAAAAAATACATTATAGGGGTGGAGAGTGCAAGTACTGTAAAGGCTTTTATAGAAGTGCAGGGGTGGAGAGTGCAAGTACTGTAAAGGCTTTTATAGAAGTGCAGGGGTGTATAGTGTAACATATTCATTCGTTGGTTCGTTCGTTTACCCCAGAAGAAGAAGGAAGAAGGAGGAAGAAGGAAGAAGAAGGAAGAAGAAGGAAGAAGGAAGAAGAAGGAAGAAGAAGGAAGAAGAAGGAAGAAGGAAGAAGAAGAAAAGGAGGAGGAGAGAAGAGAGGGATACGGACGGACGGAGACCGGCTGTTCAGTCCCTCTTGATCTTGAAATGTCAGCACACGTGATTGTGGTTTCATTAGCCATCGTTTACATCTACTTTTCAACTGTTTTCGTATTTCTCAACCAATGGTTCGGCCTCCGTTCGTCTCCGGGAATCATCAACGCCGTCGTTTTCACCGCCCTCGCCCTCATGTGTGTCTGCAACTACGCCCTCGCCATGCTCACCGACCCTGGCCGTGTCCCGCCTTCTTTTGCACCCGACATTGAGGACTCTCATCACCCCATCCACGAGATTAAGCGAAAGGTATCTGTTATCTAATGCCGGATCTAATCTCTCATTATTGCATCTTCTTTCCTTTTCATCACTCTTACGCCCATTCCAATTTCTCAAACCACTTAGGTTATAATATGCATATCATTCTTATCCATTTCACCTCTACATTACGGATACAACTGTCTCTACTCTGTACCTAACCTAGCCTAGCCTAGCCTAGTCTAGCCTTACGACAACCATAGTTACAAAGGTTTATTGCTATTGATCCTTAAGATAAACATGCATCTTGAATCTATCCCACATAATAGGCCTCAAATTACTAGAGCAAGACAAAAGGGCTTCACCCATACCTTTCTAAGTACTTGTAACTTTTTAGGCGGCGTGATCATTCTCTTCATTTACTCTAGCTCTAAGAGATGAATGATCTTCTCCCTAATTTATTACATTACATTCATGTGAGAGTCGTTAGGATACAAGACAACACGCCATAAAGGGTATGCTTAAGGTATGCGCATCTATCCACGAAAGTTCTTCACGAAACCAATTGTGGTAATGACATGGAGTTTATGAGTACAATTGGTGGGAGGTTTGTGGTCACCCACCTACTAATTTCCCTAACTTGTGATGACCATTCATGTTAAAATTGAAACCTTAGGGCTAAGTTGTGTATATACTTGTTCTACATTATCTCTTTATAGGATTACAAAAAGAAAGTGACTTTTAGAAAAAGAAAATTAGATATTTTTGTTAGCTGTTTACAAGCACGCGCGCGCACACACAATCAACTAGAGAAATGTAAATGACACTAATATTTACTGTCTATTGTGCTACAACTAGGGTTTCTCCTTTATTACTATAGGTGCTCACAAGAATTACAAAGGCTTACACATTTATATATACTAAATAGATCAGGTTTGTGAACAAGAAATGTTAATTTAGGCATCTTCCCAAATTAAGTGATTTGGAGTACTAGGGCCTGTTGCCCCCGAGCCAAAGCCTCCACAAATTCTAACAATTATTTAATGTGATGAACACCTTTCTTTTTGAGTATGAATTCTACTTTAAGTCTCAACGTAACCTAAATTCAACTACATCTTACCTTTGGTTTTGGTCATAGAGTTAGGTTGTGCTTTATCTAGTCTCATTAGAAATGGAGCTACATAGCTTGCCCTAAGTTTTCTTTTAGTTGCATGAAAATGTTGTCTTGTTGGCTT
This sequence comes from Flaveria bidentis, assembly GCA_018326385.1. Lineage (NCBI taxonomy): Eukaryota > Viridiplantae > Streptophyta > Magnoliopsida > Asterales > Asteraceae > Flaveria > Flaveria bidentis. The sequence goes on along the minus strand of BJCM01200994.1, from coordinate 21,818 downwards.
TTACATAAAGCAAGAAATCATTTTGATTGAGAAAGCAACACTTAAACGAGGTTTAGTACACAAACAATTCATTTACAATGTTGCATTTCTCATTGCCTAATCTTTTGGACCTAATTTTGGTTAGTTCACATGTGAAAGTTCAAGAATGGTGGAAGAATCTTAGTACAAGTGGATCATTGGGTTTGATTGAATTAATGAGTCTTTTATTTAATATTTTAATTAGCTTGTTTATCTTAGTGTGAATAACTATTTTGAGTTTAATTGTCTTATGTTTGTGTATTAAGTCATAGATAACTATAGATAGGTTTGAGTTTATCTAGTAAGGTGTTCAAGTCTATTTATATTTTGGTTTTCTAAGGCTGTTTATAGGGGTTGCATGTCTATTTGAAAGTAATGTCTTGTTGCCTTGTACATAAAGCAAGAAATCATTCTGATTTGAGAGAATTAGTTCACATGCGAAAGTTCAAGAATGGCTAAAAAGACATTGTGTGCAAATGGATCATTGGCTTTGATTGACTCTATGAGTCTTTTATTTAATATAATAATTAGCATGTTTATCTTAGTGTGAATAAGTAGTTGGAGTTTATTTGGTTTATGTTTATTTAGTATGTCATACTAGTAAGTTAGAGATAATTATAAATAGATTTGAGTTTACCTAGTAAGGTTTTTGATGCGACGCCTTGAGGCGAGGCGCCCAAAAATCAAGTATGAGGCAACACCTCAGAGGGTTATTTTGTATGTCTACCTCATAAGAAAAGTTGTGCCTTAGGACGCCTCAAAGGGTTTTAATGTTTGTTTTTGATGTTTTAGACTCTGTGTCAGTTTTTAACATTCCATGTATTTTTAATGTATTTTTTTGATGAATCTAATAATGAAATTAGTTTTGTATTTTAATTTTTATAACATATATAGTTTTTATATCTAATTTTTAACTCCACCCTAGGCTTACGCCTTAGTTCGCCTCAAGGGTTACGCCTCATGATGTGAGGGAAAACACCTCGAGGCTTGATTTCGTACTTTTAAAATCTTACATACCAGTAAGGGTTGTATGTTTATTTGAAAGTCGTATTCAATAAAATGGTCAATCATAGTTTGATCAAAGTAGGGTTATGTTTCATCTTTTCTTCGTGTTCGTAACTTGTTCTTTGGTTTGGGTGGTACTTCCTCGGCTCACATTGGTATCGAGAGCTGGCTAGGCTCTCATCTTGAGTTACAGACAAGCAAGCAACAACAAAAGAATATCAACATGAACAAGAAGAAACAAGTAACGAAAGCAAGAAAACAAGTTTGGCCGACAAGTTTAACAAGAAGACAAGTAAATACAATAAGAAAGAAATCAAGTTCAACAAAAGAAGTTACTAGCATGGAACAAATATTAGCAAGAATGGTAGATAATACAACAATGGTACCGTTTCGTGAGCAAGGTAATGTGTCACTACAATGCTCCAAGTGGATTGAGACACACTATACCGTGTGGTCAATCCTAGTTGACATGATACCAAGGGCATACGGTCATTAGGAGACTATAGATCTAGTAATGGGGCAATAGTTGATGAGAAGAAGTACTATATAATGATAACACTGATATATTTCTGTTATACCTTAACATCTAAGGTGCAACGAAAGTTGGTCTTACACAATCAAACTTAGAACAATATGATCAACACAACGGAAATCTTATATTAGAAATGGTGTATTACATTTGTTTATTTTAACGAATGGCGTTGGAGTTCATCTGGTCGGTGTAAGTTATGCCAAACTTCGTCTTTGCCAAATATTCAAAGGAGGTCTTCTATTACATTATCTCTTTTCCTTTGCTATGTTATAGTAGTCCTTCGTGAGGTACATACTTAAAAATGTATGTCTGCGAACGTTGGTTAATTAACCAACAAAACTAGTTCATCAAAATATTTATAAACATATTTTGCATAAGTAAAGCTCAATGCATGCATATATCACATTCTACCTGACTACACGTTTATAGACCCACATTTGACTTTATATATTCACCACAATATTGTTTTGCTTATGTATACTACTTTAATCCCCCTTGGCAAACGATGCAAATATAACCGGTACCATTTATACGAACATATAAAGTTTATTGTTTCTTAAATTTCCAAGCGTTGTTTCTTTATCACGTTAAACTAGTTTACGGTATATTCTTAATTTTGTTACTAATCGTTTGCTTACATCATTTAGTTGCAAATTAAATTTTAAACTTAATTCATGTTTTATGTTAATGAACTAACCTAACAACTTTGAATTTTGTTTAGTTTATTTTTTTATATTCAACTGTTTACCTAGTGGAGTACATGGTTGAAGGTGTTAGGATGGTAATATCCTATCCATTATAAGTCTTTTGTTTACATCAATCATTCAAAGTAGTTGAAGAATTCCCCCACAAAATTTGCAATTCTTCGGTCTTTAAGCTATCCATTCATCCACCATTATTTTCAAGCTTAAATTCATCATATTTGCAAAAAAAACTTTTATTTTTGTTTACATCAATTATCCATAATAGTTGAAAGACCCAATATTCATTTGTGTTTAATCATTAATCGTTCATTTTATTTTAATTTTTCGTATGATTTAGATTTTATTTTGAATAGCTCTACTAATGAAGCACTCTTGTTCCTATTCTTTACCAATTAATATTCTTTATTCAACTTAGTTCTTCTAGTTTCTCCCAAATGCTTCACAATCACACTTAAAAATTTCTCTAAATTTACTTACCTAGTCATTGAATCATCATATTAGCTTTTGATTTTAGTGTTCTGATGTTTGAATGAGGATTTGAAGCTTCCTTCTTTGATTTTTCTTGTGAGCAACACCATTATTTTCCGTTGATTTTGTAAGATTACTATCGCATGCTCACTGAATGATGATTCCCAAACTTAATATTCTCTTAATTAAAATAAAATTGTATGAAATTATTATTATTATTAAAGATTGACACCAATATATATAAAGAAGAAATGGCAACATGTGTTAGGCCTAATTGGAAAGGTGGCGATTATGCTTAAATGTGGATCACCATGAGAAATATGATGAAATGTGGAAGGAGTTCAATTTGTGATTCTTAAATATATTGGTTTTACATTACTCCCCATGAAATTAATCCGTAAGACAAAAGAACTCACTCAATAAGTATTTTAATATTTCTAACACTTATCACACTATCAAAACTTGCTTGAGGTCATTATATTGCAAGTTGTGAAACACAAGAACATGAAAGATGCATTCAATTCAATTCGAGTTTAGTACCTTGGAGTAGATCGAGTTCAAAAAGCATGTTTACAAACTTTGAGGAGCAAGTTGGAAATGCTAAAGATGAAAGAGAATTAGTCAATCAATGACTTTTTAAGCAAGTTAATTTGCATAGCAGCTAAGTTCAAAAGCCATGGTTTAAGCCTTGAAGATTAAGCAATTGTGCATAAGTTACCCATATTGGTTCTAAAGAAGCTTTTACCAATCGTGGCATGTATAAAGCACTACTTAGAAATTACAAAATATGTCTTTTCAGAAGCAGACACGAGAAGATACAAATTAGACACATGCATGGACACACACACAATATGGAGGTGACACAGATGATGATATTGAGGTGCATGTGTGGACACATAAGGTTAGATTGGATTTGAAATGAGGTTTTTAGAAATAGGTTAAAAATTGCTAGTTTAGCAGATGAGATAAGAGATGAAGGGTTGGGATGGTTAAGGCATGTGAGAAGGAGGTAGATGACAACGCGAGTCAGAGTAGTTGCAACCCTCAATGTCGAGTGAAGGAGTAGAGGTAGGCTAAAAATGACTTGGCATGAGCAAATTAGATAGGATTTTATAAAGTTGCACCTCTCTGAAGTCATGGTCTAGGATAGGATTACTGGAGATGTAGGATTAAGGTTAGAGACATGGAGGGTGTAGTCGTGTCTTAGGACTTGGATTTCTTCTATCCTATTTAGTGCACTCTGCGTGTTTTTGTTTTAGTTTATTTATGTCTAATTGATATCTATGGATGTTATAGATGTTACTTATCCATTCACATATGGGTAGATTACTATGTTATATACTTCTAGTATTGTTTGTTTGTTCGGTGTTTGTTATGGTGCTACGTATTATTTTGGAAGCAACATCCTTATCCTCACGGATGGAGGTAAGGTTTGTTTACATCCCACCCTCCCTAGAATTCCATTAATAGCTTTGCTATGCGTGGGATCTACTGGGTATGGTTGTTTTTGTTGTTCTTTGAGGAAGCATTGGGAAGAATAAAAGAGTATGAAGAACATCTTAAAAGTCATAATAAATCGAAGGAGAATGATTAAGATAAACAAACTTCTAATGGCAAGTATAAGTAATCAAGGGGTCAATGATCTTGAAAGTTTGACACTAAGGAAAGGGACTAGATGATGGAAATCAAAGCTGTGGTAAGGGTAAGGAAGAGGTTTTGGCAGAGGAGAAAGAGCACTCGGAAGAGTTCTATGAAACAAAGACAAGTGAATTCTGGTTCTATGAATGTGGGGTACTTGGTCACTTTGCATACGAGTGTACCAATTAGAAGGATAGGGAGGAGGATAAGGAGAAAGAAGCTCATCTTGCTCAATATGACGAGGGGCCCGCATTGATATGAAGGTGATTGTGAACAAAGTTATGGGGTGATCATTGCTAATTTTTGTTAGATCACATGTGAAAGAATAAGAATGGTGGCAGGAAGAGTTTGAGTACAAGTGGGTCATTGAGTTTAGTTGATTTTATGAGTCTTTTGTTAAATTATTTTAATTAGAATGTTTATTTGATCGAGTCTTTTATTTAATACTATAAGTCGTAGATAATTATAGGTTAGGGTTAGATTTACCTAGTAAGTTCATTCGAGTCAATTTAGGTTTTGATTTTGTTGGGCTACTTATAAGGTTCAAATGTTTATTTGAACGTCTGATTGAATAAAAGGGTTGATCATGGTTTGATAAAATTGCCTTCATGTTTCCTGGTTCGATTGGTGCTTTCTAGGCTTAAGAATCATCATCTGAGTGCATTCATTTGAGTTGCTGCTACTTTGCACCATGTTGAATTTGTTTGACGAATTTCTGATCCCAAGAAATTCTTTGATGAGTTAAATTGAGTTGGTGCTTCCCAAGAATCTTCCATGTATCCCTTTGACGGATTTCTAATTCCAAGAAATGTGTGTTAAAATATCAAACATTTTCTTTGTGATGGATTGTTGAACTCGCATATGAGATGGGTTTAGGAACTGGTATAAATAATATCATCAACATGAAGAGTTACAATTGAAAAGGCAGAATATGTTTGGACTTTGGATTCTTCACCGTGTTTGAATTCCAGACTTCTATTGCGACTGCTATTTCTTAAATAAATTTTTTGCAACGTACCTTTACCGACACTCAAATAAAGTAGATAATAATTATATTACCTCTAGATTTATCTAACCTAAGTAACAGATTAGGAAATGGTGAAAGTTTGAAACATTCTAGAACTCACAGCTTGTTAAGTTGTGTGGTAAGATGATTATACTAGATTAAGTAGCCAGTTATTATTAGGGAGTTAGGGAAAGTTAATTAGTAAGTGTATATTCAAAATAGCAGTTCGTACACTTAACATGGTAATGTGTACTTGTTTCTAAAAACGACAAACTTGTTTTATTAAATCTAGCATTCATTTAAACATTTATTTCTGATTAAGATTGATTAACCAATGGCTGATAATGTTAACGTTTGGATGGGGAAACCATCTTTTAAATTAACTATTTCTAGGTTATGCTTTTGTAATATAACATAAAATGATGCGAAAGATCAATTCTTATGAGATTCTGTTGCAAGTTGATGCAGGAAATGGACGCTGTGAAGGAGTTTTGTGGATATTAATATTATTAATGTTAATAATTATTTGCAGTGTAACTCTTGTGGGAGTTACGTCTGTTGCAATTTGTGAAAATTGTTTCTTAAATTATCTTAGGAAAAACATTCTTGCTGATCTGATTTATCAGGTAAGTATTAAAAAACTTGTAGAGAGAGAATCTGAGGGTTTTTATCCTAATTGGGAAGGACATGTATATATGTTATTATTCTCTCATCTCCCTGTACGTTGTTCTCTTTTTCTTACCAGTACGTCTAGTATTTTCAAGCTCCTGAACAGTCTAAACCCTACTAATCTGTTGGCCAAAGTACCTGCTAAGAGCTTTATCAGCTTAACTGAGCGAGTGCTGCGATAAATAGATTTTGATGTCAACATCAGACAACTTTTTGGATTGGATATAATATCATGAACAGTTATATACTCATTTGTAACGCAAACAGCTATTACTCAAATATAATTTAGAAGCGATATGTTGTCATTTCGCCACCTAATGATTACCAGTGACAACTTTAAGCGTAGTGTAGTCGACTCATTTACTGCAAGCAGGAAGCAAATTTTTTTTTTTTAATTTTTGAAGCAGTTTCATCATGGTTCTGTGCAACTAGCTTATCGCCTAAACCCTTAACTGAATTCCACTCAAGGTTTGTTGTACTTTGTTTGAAAGTCAATTGTATTTTTGATGGATGCTCTGAATTTCATGAGATTGATTGCATCCTAACCTAAGTGATTGAAGTTATCCTTTCTTTTAGTTTTTTTGTAATATTTCACGCAAGGACTTTATGAAACATCTAAAAATTGTAAATTGTGTAAAATTAGTTGATGCAAGATCATCCAACACTTGATTCTATAAGATTATCATCTAACTATTTTATCCTATTTTGTGGGGATTTAAATTTCTAGTTTACCTTGTTAGTCATTATAAGTTAGGATCTTTAGCTTGTTTGAGGATTAGGCTTTGATTGATTTTACTTGTAAAGAACTTTAAGTTGTTGAACCTTTTGGTTCATTTTCACAATCATACGGGTCGAAGAAGGTCATATGAATTAAATCATTGTTTTGAGCCATTTGAGAGCACATCCACCTGCATCATTAGTGATCTATCAAGGAAGACAAGGTAGAGAGTTTAAAAAACTCACACCACTATCAATGCAATGTACCACCATTGAAGACAACTGAAATGGTGCTGGGCTGCACTTGTATCAACTGACAAAATGCACATTTTATTTTAAATGCCCTTGCACTTCTATCTGCTTTCATGTCTCTTTGCTTAGCCAGTGGTTGATGGAACAATGTTTGTGTTCATAGGAGGATATATTCTCTTTGCGTATGTAGGAACTATTTGTTAAATGTTAGTATGAGAACGCACAATGAATATTAAGTTTGGAGCTTCAACTGCCCCTATTTAATTTTGTGTTCATTTCAACATTCGTAATTTCTATTGAACAAAGAAACTGACCCTGTTTTACATTTCAACATTAACAGTTTCAACTTAATGTGTTTAGAGATGCTCTTTTGTGTTATCTTGCAATGGTTGATGTCAAATTCTATTTCATGACAGTGATCCCCAAACTAGTTTAAAAAAAATGCAATTATATTCTTGTAAGGGCGGCTATGTGAGGTTAAGAGAATAAAAAATAAATGAGCTGATCTGGTTCATGATTCAGTTGACAAGGTAGTGTAAAGATGGTTGGGAGGAATTTACTTGAACGAATGCATGCTTAAGTAGACATATTTGTATGTTACTTGCAGGGGGGGGACTTGAGATACTGCAAGAAATGTTGTCTATACAAGCCACCTCGTTCGCATCATTGCCGTATATGTAAACGATGTGTTCTAAGAATGGTATTTGTCCCTCGCAACCTCATTCCTGTATAATTGTTGTTATTTTCAGCATCAATGATTAGATATAGAGATTGCTGACTCATTCTTTAATTAAAGGATCACCATTGCGTGTGGATGAACAATTGTGTGGGTCACGCAAACTATAAGATCTTCTTTGTGTTTGTTGTGTATGCTCTCCTTGCATGCGTATACTCTCTGGTATGATCTTTAGCCTTATGTTGGATTATGTATTAATACTACCATCAATAATAGTTAACTATTTTTTTTATTATTGTTTGGATGACTAGATTTTGCTTCTAGGTAGTTTGACTGTTGATACTCAGCAAAGTGAAGGATCTTATAGAAGTGTATACGTATGTATGATTTCACCACCGTCTTTGTTCCTTTTTTGCTTTTCCTCAATCATTTGCTTGTTGTTTTACAGATAATTTCGGGGCTGTTGCTAATTCCATTGAGCATGGCTCTAGGTGTCTTTTTGGGGTGGCATGTTTACCTAACCCTACAGAACAAAACCACAATAGAGGTGCTTTTAGATTTTTGTATATTATTTTTGCCCCAAGGAGTTTGTAGAAATTTGAAGCTGAGACCAAACACTTGGGGTTCAACTAGATACATATGTTTTCTTTCTTTTTTTTTCTTTTCCATTTCTTTTTCTGTTTTATTATAGCATAAATGATGGTTGTAAGGTGCGGGTGGCATATGCAGTATTATGAAGGGGTGAGGGCCATGTTGGTTGCAGAACAGGGAGGGAATGTGTACTCGCATCCGTATGATCTTGGTGTCTATGAAAATTTGATTACAGTGAGTGAGGATATGATTTATATCTTTTCTCATCTTATTTAAGTAATGCGTTTATTAACATAACATGGTTTTGGTTACACTGACAGGTGTTGGGTCCAAATATCTTTTGTTGGGTTTGTCCTTTGTCAAGCTACATAGGTTCTGGTCTTCGCTTCCGCACAGCATATGATCATCATGCAGCTACAACTACAACTAGTTAAGGGGTGCACATATAAACCAAATCATGGAGGTTGACTAGTGAATGAGATAGGCGTACTAACAGTAACAGACAGACTGACTGACTTCCTTTGGTGATAACAGTACTATATGTAATAAGCAACAGTCACTTTTTCAAAGAGATTGATATACACATTACATGAATAGCTTGCCTGCCTGCCTGCCCGCTAATTCATCTTTTGTAAGAATGTATTCATGAATCTTAAAAGCGAGCATGGTCTGTCTATACCCACTGGAATGGTCACTGTAACCGCGTGCAAATCACCATTACATAAATATTGAAATTCAGAATTTCTCAACATGGATCATCGAATCCTAATCCCCACCCATAGAAGCCAACAAATTACTCGGCTATATGAGTCTCATTACATGATTGTGTGCTACATCCTAATTTCTAGACCGAATTTCTTCAAAATAAATATCCAGTCTAACTTTTAATTCAAATCATATGAATGTAAATGCCAAACTTGTTGACTTCAAAATTGTTGAAAACTCGTAAGAAATTTGTAAAACATTTTAAGTGACATGGCTACAAGTAAAACTGAATATAACCGCATGACATTTTCTAAAAAACAAAAAAAAAACTTTAGTTTGCTTATTGAATGACATGACGTATAAATATATAAATACTAATACATAAAACTAATCATTCAAAACTAGTTATATAAATTCCTATTTGACTTTCAAATGTATTCCTTTTTGAAAATATATCAAGTAGTAACTATATGTCTTCTTTCAAATGTTATCATGTTTGTGTTTTATTGATTAGGACGGGGTTAGTTTCGACTTATTTGACCGGATCAAGAAAACACAAATGTTATTGCCAAAGCAATAGGCTACAGCAGGCCACCCATGAAAGATGAACTGTGGGACAAAAAATCCACAAGTTGAGTTTGATTGAATTCTAATAAACTTAAATAATTATTAACTTGATTATTGAACATGATACATATACAGATACATATACATATACATATACATGATTGACTTCGGTGGCTAGTAGTGAATGTGAATGATGGATGAAAAGAAAAGATGTTAAGCGGTGACTGGTGTCTCGACTACAGAATTATAAGCAGGAATAGAAAGCTTGTTCTCAGCTTCCCACAGCTCGGGTATTGCTTCTTTCATGTTGTGTATGCTTTCTAACGCATAATCTGCACCTTTGCAGCGATGGGACGTGCCAACCTGTAGTGTCATGCATATATATATATAGATATCATGCATCATTAATTAACTTAACCAGCCTGTTAAAAAAACAAACAAACAGACACAGGCATACATTACATATCCTGAGATTGAATGCTAACTTACCAAAACGGTGTCAAGACCCACACGTTTTCCAGATTGAATGTTTCGGACGCTATCCTCAAAAAACAGCTGTAGAATAAATAAATAAATAAATAAATAAATAAATAAATAAATACTCAGATACGTATGTAAAAGACAGAAAGAAAGAGTGATATATGATGATTAGGGTAGGTACCGTTGTCTGAGGGTTAGCGTTGATGATGTTGAGAGCCTTGTGAATTGCATGTTCGGATGGCTTACACAGAATGGGTGTCTTTGGTAAGTGGGAGGTTGAATTGGTTGTGGAGAAATGTCGAATGATGTCGAATATCTCTATCTCCGTGTCCGCCTGGGGTGTGTGTTTGTGGACACAAGGAGGATTCAGAGTCTCGAAGCAAATGATCCCTTCAAAACAATCTTCCAAACCAAGCTTGCTCACAACTTTAGCCGCATGGATCTTGTCCGCGTTGGTGAATATCTACCAACAGGCAACATAATAAAAGACTTCAAATTTGCGAGTGGGCAAGCATAGTAAAAGACTCAGGAATAAAGGTAGCTAGTAAAAGACTGAAGAAGGGGCTTACAAATTTGCGAATGGGCAAGCTTAGTAAAAGAGACCTCAAAACAGGATCAGGCTTGAGATTCTCATATGGTAATCTGCCATGAACAAAGCTAGAAAATAACAAAAACAAATTCAATAAATTTGATTGAAAGGGGAAGCTAGTGCTAGTAATGGATGCGAGTACCTACCTGTGGTATTCATCGTAGTCAAAATCATAGCCAATAGCCTACAAGAAAAGAAAGAAAAGAAATAGTTAAGAGATGAGGGATGTTATATGTATGTATATAGGTAGGTGAGGTGAGGTGATGTGAATTACACACCCGAATGCCTGCCATTGTGGTACCGTAGTTTTTGTAGAGCAGATTACACAATTCAGGGATCTTCTCCGCATCAATTCCAAGCTTTTCAGCCATATAATCTGCTTGCAACAATTCTCATCTTTAAAAAACTATCTTCTTAACTTTTCAGCACCTACAGCCAACAGAGAGAGAGAGAGAGAGATATATATATATACCTTTGATGTTGTTGAGAACTCCAGCGGCCAGTCCAGCACTGAGAGGATAAAGAGTATCATCTAGATCTGCATGTATGTATGTCCACTTAATTAACAAACTGATTGATTCATTTCAAAGTTGAAACAAACAACACAAAGAATTGAATTGAATTGAACTGAACTGAACTGAATATAGGTAGGGTAGGTGGGTACCAAAAAGAAGGCAATCATATCTCTGATTGGGAGCTTCATAATCCATCTTCATTTGTATAGGTAGCTAGGCTGCCTGATTATTATAACAAACATCTAGTCTCGTTAATTATTAAATTTGCTTCCAAATTGAAACGAATGATGTATTATTATTTAGACGTACCAAATTGAAATCAAAACAATAATTAGCAGGCAAGGAAGAGCAGAGCAGAGCAGATGGAGAGGGGGAAGGAAAACGTAGAGGGAGAGTCGCTTTAAATAGGCACCTTCGCTTTGCTTTGCTTTGCGTATCATTTATTACTCCTATTTATTATCATTCTTTTTTTCTTTTTTTTTTTAATGGTGGGGGTAGTTTCAATCCAATGAAACTGAACTAAACAAAACAAAACTAAACAAGCAACAGCATCTTTTTTTGAAGTCAAACAAACAAAAAGAATTTTGGTCAATGTTTTATTTCACTTTTTAGTTACCTTCCATTGATTCTTATACATGTACGCATATTCGCAACCAATCCAAATAATGTGAATACGTATCTTGTCAATTTTATTTATTTATTTATTTATTTATATATTTATTTATTTGTTTTTGATTTTTTCAATCTTTTAATGATTCTATTGATAACCTACCTCTCAATCTATAGATGTAATGTGTGTTTGGTTTACTTAATTAAGTTTTTTAATGGATAGGTTTTATAAACATAATGAATGATGTAGATGTTATCTTTTATTCCGTCAAAGCTTTTAATGACTTGCCATCATAACAACTAATAAAGGCTAGACAATACATTATTGAAATTTATGTTTTTGTTAACTTAAAAATACTAATTATAGAATCAAAGTGTCTACAATTGCTCTTGTTGGTTAAAATACATTAACAAAAAAACTACATATGCATCTCATCTTACTATATTTATTTTATACAAACCAATCATATATTTAACTCTTCCATTGGAACTTAAATAAGATTTGTACCAATAATTTTCAGGTTAAATGGTTGAATTGATGTACCCAAGACAAACGAACTAGTGAGGTTTTGGGTTTGAGTCTCGTTTAGAGCAAAATGCTTTAAATTGAAGTTGAGGGTTTTTCAAGTTGTGTGTTTACTCGTGAAAGAGTTGAGGGTGTGATCGAACAATTCTTGTTAAAAATTAATATAATTAAATAGATTTTTTATTATAATCACTAGTAGCTGTCAAGGTAATTAATATCTTTCCAATTACATTATTAATTGTCTTCAATTCTTCATACGTTTATATATTTAATTGATCAGAAATATAAATATATATATATATAATGACATGTTTATTTGTGTTGCCTTGCATTTTTATACTATGAAAGATTGTGACTTGTGTTTGCTTAGCGTATATAAAATGTGATGAGCTAGAAGCTTCCAATCAAGTACTTATATTTAAACCTACTTGTTTACCTTAAGTTTATATACTACACATTGTTAAAATTAAAAATATTAATTATATTGTAGTAGGAAGACGTAAAGGTTGATTAATTTGTTAGGTAATATCACTGAATAATAATTGGCTATATATCGACAAACACCAATAATTAAATACCCTAATATAAAGAAACCCAATTTGATATTTTGAAACCATGTCATACGTTCTGTAATAGTATTATACGTGATGTATAGCTTCACCATTTCCAACAAAGTTTGATGGTTTTCAAATCTGTCATTCAAGCAACTTTATACGCACGTATAGCACCATATACCACGTATAGCTTTTCAGAAGATAGGTTGCTATTCGTCACATCAGTCATTCGCAAATACTATAAGGTAGGGTCTAAAACTAGTTTGCCATGCATAGAAAGTTTTGTCTTGGTGTCAGCAGGAGTGCTACATGGACTGCAAGTCAGCATGTCCGCACAAGAAAGAATATCCTTGGCAAATGCGGTTTGAGAGAAAAATAAGCTAGAGTGATTGCGGGAATCAACAATACAAAGAAAGAAGGAAAGATGACTAAGGTCGTTCATAGCAAACTTAGAGGAGAGAAGAGCGATGACACGAGCAATTATAGACGTGAAAAAGGTGGTGAGGATGATATCATCGATGTAAAGGAGAAGGTAGATGACATCAATACTGCAACAAAAGGTGAACAAAGAAGAATTAAATTTGCTTCTAGCAAAATGAAGAAAAGTGATGTACAAAGAAAAACAATGATACTAGGCAAGAGGGGGTTGTTTAAGACCATGGAGAGCCTTGCAAAGCCAACATACATGCTCAGGATAATAGGGGTCAATATATCCTAGAGGTTGTTTCATGTAAACAAGTTCCGTCAAATCACCATTTGGAAAGGCATTCTTGATATCCATTTGATAGATTAGCCAGTGGCAAGAGATAGCAATGCTAAGAGTAGTACAAGTGGTGGCCAGTTTGACAACCAGACTAAACGTCTCATCAAATCAAGACCAAGTTGTTGAGAAAAACCCTAGGCAATGAGACAACATTTATACTGTTGAAGGTTACCTTGACTATCGAGTTTGTAACGATATAACCAACAACAACCGACAATGTTATCACCTGTGGGGCATGGAGTGAGTTCCTAAGTGCCATTAGAAATAATTACAGACATTTTCGAGTCCATGGCTACTTTCTAGTTTGGATCATACATGATTTAGGCCCGTCATTCATGGAATAGGAGAGATAACAGAGGTGGTAATGAGGTTCAAGATGTCACGTAGTTTTAGGGAACCTATACAACACATTCTACACTATACGCCACATGCTACACTATACACCACCTACATAATATTATATGCCACGCTCCTATACGCATGTAGGCATCAACCATACGCCACACATCATTATACGTGGTACCCTATATACGCATATTGTGTTATACATCACTTATAGCTTTTGTTTTTTCAATAGATGTGTTCTCCTTCAAATTATTTGACTGGACATAAGATTCTCTAAAAACTTACTACATATAACAAACGATCGATCAATGATAGTAAGTATCTCATTTTTTTCTATTCGTTCAAATTTTAATCGTATTCAATCATTAGCGATGTTAGTTTGTGACAAAAACTATTTCTTTGGTGAATATTCTAATGTTTCATACGTGATAGAAATCATTTAAGAGGGGTAGGACGTTTAAACTAGTAGGGATAGGAGCAAAAAAAAAGGTTGTCCTTTTAAACTGGTAGGGATATACGATAATAACATGATGGTAATTGTGAATTTCGGTCTATAGTTTTGGGTTTAAGGTTTCATGAAAAGATCATGGATTTTTGTTCAACACCACCTCCTAAAGAAAATGGATGAACACAAAGTAGATTATGGTCATGTTTTCGATAATGCGGTCAATAGACTTTATGGTGATCAACATCACACCATAAATTGGCTGCAAGTGGATCGTGCACTCGCTCCATACTAGATGCTAAAGCATCTACATAGAATTCATGATTGCTCAAATATTTGGTTGCACTTTTTAGATTTTAAGTAATCAAGGAAGTTAAAATTTTCCCCCCTTATGCGTCGGTCCGAGAAGTCTTATGCTCCATCACATTGCGTTGTTTGCTCATGTTAACGAAAACCATTTCAACTACGCTATGATGGTGATTATCCGATGCCTACATTGAATCATCTTTAAAATCTTAGCCGACATGAAGCTACATTAAATTGAGAGGTCATGTACAGGCCTCGTATCGTACAATACAACTTGATAATTGATAGGACAAAACAAATACGTTACATCAGTTGGTTTGACTGAAATTTGTAATGTTGTTATATTTGTTAGTTCATATTCTTCACGTTCTTAACTTTTATTTATATATGATAATTTTAAAAAGTAAAAAACATATTTTTTGTGTTAAAATTTTTTTAAAAAATAGTAGTTATACTAAAAATAGTAATAATAAAAGGTAGTTGTTTTATAAAATAAATATTAAAAATTAGTTTGATTTTTCACACAACCGTAACACTCCTAAAAACCAGACCTCAAGCATCTGCTATACAGTGAGGGTTCGGGCACTGCAAAAAAATTATCTTGGAGATGTAGTATAGATGAGAAAATTTAAGAAATTTTCTTTTGAGAAAATAGAACCGACGTGGCCCGCATTGGAGAAGGGATGCCGGCACATCAGTTTTGCTAAGAAAAGAATACGAGGACGACAAATGGTTGCTAACTAATGGGCAGGTATTAGACACGTGAGCATCAGCACAACATTAGCTTTGGATGCGGGCCACATCATCAAAAGAGGCTCGAGGCAATGCATGTGTGACATGGTCGCACATATAGAGGTGGCAAACTATGCGGGCCGCATCTACCAACTGACCTCATCTATAAATAGCTGAGAATTCAACCATTTTTCACATCTCGCCTTCCAACATACACTTAACATCGATTTGTGTGCCTGGATTTTGTTTTTTGACTTGTTTCATGGCCTACGCTTGATTCTTGTAGATCCGAAGTTACCTGTAGTTTGTACAAGATGTTTCTAGCTTTGAGAATAATTGAAGTGATCCGAAGTTACCCGAAGTTTGTACAAGATGTTTCCATCTTTGAAAATAGTTGAAGTGTTGGTTAAGCCATATGGAACCAACCTAAGATCATAAGACAAAGCTCAACTTGAAGTTAAAGTGAATGCATTTATCATTTAAAATGAAAATCATGAATCCAAAATATTCACTTTAATCTTGAAAACAAAAAAAGAGTAATAGTTAATAAATCAACACATGTTGGTAAAACGAAGGACAAGCATCAGACTAAGATTCTACACATGTTCCGATAAAAAAGATTACGACTCCCTAGGAATTGATAGTCCCACAATGACCCGTTAACAAACTATTACTAGTGTACAATGGAAGACCATGATATGTATTTCATCGATGGACCTAGCATGGTTAATCTAAATTAATGTTTTTATACTTGATTATAAAATAATTTGGGTCTCATAAATGTTATTCATCAACATATCACTGATATTAAATTTTAAACCTTTTACAAATAAATAATAATTTAATATGACTTAGATCATGCCACAGTTAAACTCTACAATGTATCTAACATCAATGTTGAAGTTATACAAGCTGAAAGCATAAATGAACACATCTCTAGTTTTGAAATCATGTGGTTTTTTAATACAAATATGATTTTTGTAAAACATTATCATGATTCAATATATGAATCAGTTTTGAAGTTTTAATTGCTTTATAAAATAATATTACGATATTGTTTACAAACAAAATTCCACTGCCAAAAAATTCTAAGAATGAGTTTCTAAAAGAAATCAAATGATCCCGATAAGTTCACATGACCTAGGTTGACCCAAACCTGGGATGTGACAACCCCCCACACATACATACAAAATCTCTCATATCGTGCAATACTTGCGTATTGTTTTTTTATTTTTCTTTGCCGAGGTCCATATTTTTGTTCTTAGATCATTATTATGCTAAATAAATGTTATTTTACGCGTTAGATTTAGGTTTTAGGAGGTATTTAGGATCTGTTATGAGACTAAATTTTCAACATCAAGGAACTACATGCCATATATTGTTCTATATATGATGTATACTTCTTATTTGAGGTTTTTTTTGTTCAACTATATGCCACATATAGTGCTATACGTGCCATATGGTTCTTGTGGCGGGGAAGAAGATAGGTAGTGTATAGGTTACTATGGCGTATGACTAGGGGTTGTGTATGACGCTTACACAATCTCCAATCAGTATTTTACAATATGCATAACACCAAGTGTCGTATAAGGCCAAGAGGAGGTTGTGTAAGTGTCATATGCCACCAAAATATATACATGACCTTACCTATACGTCACATATAGGACTATACACCACATATAGTTTTTTTTATAGTTTTTTAAACATTTTGTTCATCTGCCTATATGCCAAAATCTATACATGACCCCAACCAACGAGATTTGGTAGCAATAGCCGATTTAGCAAGTTCTAACCTTAGTCACGTGTAATAAGAGCAGCCGATAGGGGAGCTAGAATAACAACCACCACAACCGCCATGATAGTTGCTGCACAACAGGCACAACACCCTTACCTATTTATCGAGATGTGAGACTACCAATATTGATAGAGGCATTGTTAAAGGAGGTTGCTCAGGCATCATGCCTTTAGAGCCAAATAATCGACCAACTAATCGACCGACTAGAGGATCTTATGCACTGACACGTTCAGTTTGACATGGCACGAGCACGTGCTGCCAGTATCAAGCCTTCTTAAGTTTCCACCACCACGACCGTATCCAAATGCACCAATGTTTGGCGCTTAGTTTTGTATTGTTATTTGATCTATACATTATATTATATTGTTATGTATGTACAAACTCATGTAATAGTGATATTATTATTGTTAGGTCTAGGATATGTAGATCTAGCCCATTTTGTATAGGCTTAGTACTTGAATTAATATATGTAATGAATGGTTGTAATTCATTATTGTGTATGCATTATATGTATAGGTTAACCCATATATATGTGTGTTGATTTATGTATGTTTGCAGGTACAAACATTATAGTTAGTCAATTTCAAAAATTGACTAAATGTAAGAAACATCTACGACATGAAGCAGGAGGAAATCGGTACCCCGCGAGTCTGTCAAAGAGCTTGGGTAAGCATTCAAAGCAGATTTTTCTTTATTCTAGTTGTTTTCCCGGTCACGGAAGGTGACAGCCTGCACAATGAGTGCTTGCTGCATGTTCATCCGTAGATATGTTTCTTACAAGTAACAAACATCCGAAGATCATCTGTGGATGAACCATCAACTGGAGTGAAATGAGAATTCCAAGAGAAGACTCCTGCGGAAGAACAAGTTTCCTACTGAACAACAAGTCTCCTGCGGAAGAACAAGATTCCTACGGAAGAACAATCAACTACGGAAGACAATATTCCTGCGGAGTCCAAACACTTGTATTCAAACAATACAAGTGTTACAAGTCAACAAGTCAACAAGGTAGTTTTGCGAATCCCAAGTGATCCGGTGATTCCTTAACTAAATCAATTTCAAATCCCAAGAGATCCGGTGATTCCTTAACTGAATCAATTTCAAATCCTAAGAGATCCGGTGTTTCCTTAACAGAAACATCATTGTCTATATATATGGATCCTAGGTTTTGAATCAACGACGATGACAACAATACGACATTTCCACAACAAAAAACATCACATCAAATCACACAACCGAACCCTAGCAACCGTCACATTATTAAACACAAAATTCAATATCATTTGTTCATTGTTTGTAATCATTAACACGTTTTAATGAAATACATTTGAATTTAATATTTGTTCATTCATTAATTGTGTTTCTTCCACCATGTTCTTGAATCTTTATTGATTTTGAAATTTAATACAAACAATTAAACCAAGCCAACGGTGATTCCGCAAACGTTGCCTTGATTTCAACCAACACTGATAGTTCCTGATTGCGATCCTTGGATTCACAAGTGGTATTAGAGCCTAGTGCTCATTGATTTAGATCGATTGATATATCAATGTTAGTTGTGTTTAATTGTTTTCTGAATTCTTTAGATTTGTCAGTTTTTACTGATTAGATCTATTGTTTTTAAGCAAAGAGTTTGTGTGAAACTTGATTTGTCGTTCAACAATACACTGTTCTATTAACTTGGATCTATATTCAAATCGATTGAATAGCCAATCTTAGTTATTGACCAACATCAATAACTTGTTCATATCCTTTGAACAAATTCATTAGTTAACATCTCAGATCTTAACTAATCATGAGCAACTTTAGTGGATCATCTTACCAACCGCCGAAGTTGGAAACAAAAGCAGATTTCAAATCCTGGAATATCAAGTTCAAGAATCATGTAAATTATACAGTTTCTGACTTATGGGTCTCTATAACAGAAGGTCCTTATATTCCACCCACCCTCGAGCTGGATTATAATGATAACAATCAACCCATAAGCACGAAAGATCTGTCACCTGATGATATTAAGAAGGTTAAAGTTTATATCAAAGCATATAACTTGCATAATATGGCTTTACCAGAAGAAATATTGATCAGATGTGAATACTATAAAACAGCAAATTCCTTGTTCTTCATACACTATGTGAAGGGAGTGATGAAATCTGAAGCATTAGGAAAGACACCCTGCGTTCACAATATGAAACATTTCATCATATTGAGGGTGAATCAATTCCTCAACAACTCCACAAGTTTATGGAACTTGTTACAGAAATGAACATTCTGGAGTTGAAATACAAAAATGAGGAATTGAACAAGAAAATGCTCCATACTTTACTAGAAAGTTGGAAGCAAACTGTATACATGTTCAAGAACACCATAGATCTCAAAGTAGTCGGACTAGATACTCTAGTGGCTAAAGTTGAGGCTCTTGAAATGGATGAGAAATCAAAAAACAAGAGTGTAAGAACTCATGTATCACCATATCACTTTAAAGAAACAAGAAGTGTTGGAAGTGCTTTCATGTCCAATAATGATGGTGATAACTCTTGTACTTTGAATGAAGATGAAGAGGAATTGAACAAGAAGTGCTTCAAAACCTCCTAAGAAATATTCTCAAAGTAAGTCAAGAAAAGAGAAAGAAAGAACAGATGATCGAAGAGATAAATCATCCGAAAAACCAACAACTAACAATCAATCAGAGTCTATCACTGTCATTCTAGACTCTGAAGAACAAAAAGTAGCTTTTACAGCTTTCAGTTCAAGCTTTCAAGCTTACCTAGGAAGTTCATTACCCACTGTCAACATGTGCCAACAAGATTTAGAAGATCTGCCTCCGGATGTAGTGGAGGAGATGGATCTACAATGGAAAATGGCAATGATTGCTTATAAAGCCAAACAATATCTAAGAAGAAAAAAGAATTTGGCTGCTGCAAGTAAATCATCGCGGATTGGAGTTGATAAGTCAACGGTAAGATGCTTCAAGTGCAATTTCTATGGACACTTTTCCAGAGAATGCAATCAACAAAATGCTGACTCAACACAACATCAGAATCATCAGGCTAAATAACCTTCATCAACTCAAAGATTTTTCAGACAACCACAACTGGCCAACTCATCCCCACTAGCCACCAATACACCGACAGGAACTAGCAACTCTAAAGAATCTGGGCTGATCATTCTTCAAGATGGAATCTGTGATTGGAGTTTGTATGAGAAGGAAGTCTTAGAAGAAAATCAAGCTCTAATGTCTCACATGGAAAGTTCCACCCATGGCAAGTGAGGTAAGAGACATGTTATACTCATCAATATGTGTTGATGAAGTAGAAAGATATAGATTCCATGCTCAACAATTAGCTGATAAAGTTAAAGAAACAATGATTTTGAATGAATATCATGTAAGAGAACATAGATTATATCAAATTAAAATTAACTCTTTACAAAAGGATTTAGACAAAATTATTTCTGAAAATTACAGCTTGAAAGCACAAGTTGAGCATCTGACCATTTCCTTAACCAAATCCATGGCTGATCATGCATCAACTGAAGTGAAACTTCAGAAGTTTCAACTTTCATCTCAACAATATGATAAATTATGAAACTCTCATATTGAATCAAAGAACATATCTGGGTTGGGTTATAATATTGTGGCACCTCCTATTAACACTAACTATATTCCTTTGCCTGAATCAATGACAAATAATCTGTCAAAACATTTTATGCCAAGCACCAGTATAGGAACTAGCTCTAATCAACCAAACATTGATAATAAATCTAAGGTAAATGAAACTGAGTATTCTGAATCATAAAAGATTAATCAATTGAATTTAGAATTTGACTTTGATGAGTGGGATGACTTGGATGATTTTGATGAACATGATGAACATGATGATGATCTTGTCAATAAGGGTAAGAATGTTGTTTTTGAAACAAATATTCCAAAAGTGCTTGAAGAAACAAAGCTGCCTTACCCCTCCTAAACAAAGAAACATGCTGAAGACCATCTGCAAGAGAATAGCTTGATTAAATGAAGGTCTTCAAGAGCTAAATCAGCAACAAACTTCTTCCAATGAAGCAAATAAGAAGTGTGCTTCTACTAAGGAAAGACACAAGTCATCTGTGGACAAAGGAAAGAAAAAGGGGTCAGCAGATCATCAGCGGAAGAAGAACCTCTCTCTAGTACCAGATTTGCGAAATAAGAAAACTTCAGTAGAAGTTAATATTGATTCAATAGATGATATACAAAAGAGGAATTTAGCAACAAATAATCAAAAGCAACATAAAGTGGAAAAGAAAGAATCTACTCCAAAGCTGAAGAAGATTGAAAAACCTCAAAAGTTGCCAAACCATAAGAATGAATCAGATGAGAAGTATTGCAAATGGTGTGACATGAAAAACCATAATACTAAAGTGTGACATCCGTCACCAAAGGTCCGTCTATTGACGTATTTCCGTCATCTTTTCGTTAACCTGTCATTCCTCACCTTTATGAACTACCTGTGTGATTTTGCTTTTGCCCTTACATAACTATTATTTAAAACCTTTGTCCATATTACTATCATCACCATAAAATACACCATTATGTACATATTATATTTATAAATAAAACCATTTTCAAGTTACAAA
>BJCM01200990.1:0-25328 GCA_018326385.1 Flaveria bidentis | reverse complement strand
TAATCAGGATGATCAGGGTCTGCAAAACCAGATGGTTGTTTGACATACACCTCTTCATCAATCACCCATACAGAAAGGCACACTTGACATCAAGTTGGTAGACTTGAAGTTCTTAGATGCAACAAAAGCTAAGAATATCCTAACAGCTTCTAGTCTTGCTACAGGATCAAAGACATCTGTGTAGTCAGTTTCTTCTTCTTATGTGTACCCTTGAACAACTAGTCTTGCCTTGTTTTTTATGACAAGTCATCTATCATCCTTCTTATTCCTAAAAACCCATTTGGTTTTTATAGTAGTCTTCCCATGAGGAAAATGATATAAGTTTCAAACCTTTTGCCTTTTGAATTGAAGCAACTCCTCTTGCATAGCTTCAATGCAACTTCCATCCTTCAAAACCTTATCAATCTTCTTAGGCTCTATCTGAGAGAAGAAACAAGAATGAAGATAAACATTTCCATCATGGGTTTATCTTCTTATTCTTACCCCTGAATCAACATCTCCAATGATGTTTGAGGTGGGATGAGACTTATGGATCCTTAGCTGAGGGATCACAACAAGTTGCTGAGACAAATCTAAATTAGAGAAATTAAGATCTGGCATTAAAGTTTCTTCCACCACATCAGCACACTTATCAAGTGAAACTTAATCCAATGAGCGTGCGACATCATTAATGTTGTCTTTAATGGGATGGTTATCAGCATCTAGAAATTCTTCATCACTATCACCATCACCATTATCTTCTACATTTGAAGTTTCTTTATCTGGTTGTTAAGCCTCTAAGTTGGAATTTGAAGGCATCTCAGATGTATCAACTAAATTTGTCATTGTTGTGCTGATAGAAACTTCATTTGCAAGATTAGTTACAACTGGAGCTGAAGTTGTATAGCTTGAAGGTCTTCTCAGCTCAAATCTTGGATCAGGATCACCTATTGGTAAAATACCTATAGACCCTAAAACATTCTCATAAGATTTGTTAAAACAGTTGATAATTAAATCAAGATCAAATAACCAATCAGGACCAGAACCAGTTACACTGGGTGTGTGTTCATTGAAAGTCATAATGGCTGACTACTCAACAATTCTGGTTCTGAGATTGTATACTCTATAAGCCTTAGTTTGGGAAGAGTATCCAATGAAGTGTACGTCATTTGATTTCTCAGCAAACTTGGCAATTTGATCTTTGGTATTCATGATGGTGCAAGGACATCCAAATGAACTGAGAAAACCAATGAAAGGTTTTCTCTTGTGCCAAAGTTAATAAGGAGTCTTACCATGTGTCTTACCTACTAACACTTTTTTTTGCATATAGTAGACAGTGTTGACAGCCTCTGCCTAGAAGGAGATGGGCAGTTTAGAGTCAGACAACATGGTTCTTGCAGCTTCAATCAGTGTCCTGTTTCTCCTCTCAACAACACTATTTTGCTGAGGAGTCCTAGGAGCACTATATTGTCTTGTAATACCCTTTTCATCATAAAATGTATCAAGGATTTGGTTTTTGAATTCAGTTCCATGATCACATCTTATGGTTTTAACCTTGTGATCACATTGATTCTCAATCTTTAAGATGAAATTCTTCATAATCTCAAGGGTCTCATCCTTAGTTCTAAGAAAGAAGAACCAAGTGAATCTTGTAAAGTTATCTGTGATCACTAAACAGTAAGAGGTCCTTCCTAGAATCATTACACTGGTGGGGCCAAAGAGATCCATATGTAATAAGTGTAGGGGAGTAGTGATGGAGTTTCTTTCATTTGACTTCCCTTTCCGGCATGCAACACAATGGTCATCACTTGTAAACTCTTTCTTTGGCATTCCAGTTACCAAATCATTATTTATTAGCTTATTCATGTTCTTAAAGTTTACATGACACATTCTTTTATGCCAGAGAAAATACTCATCACTATTTGTTTTAGACATAAAGCATGAAACTTCTCCTAAGGGAGATGTTTCTTGCAAGTCCATCTTGTACATATTTCCTTTCCTGGGGGAGCAGGATATGCTCATGAGAAATGACCACCCAAGCTTGAGAACAATGCACTCATGCTTAGTAAAGATCATGTTATGACTCTGATAACAAAATTGAGATACACTCAGAAGATTGTATCCAAGCTCCTTAACAAAGTTTACCTTCTCAATGCTGAGCTTACCATTTGTGACCTTGCCCATTCCAGTAATGTAACCACTAGCATCTCCTCCAAAAACAACTGGTCCTCCATTAATCTTTTCAAAATTTTAGAGTAGTGACCTATTGCCTGTCATGTGCCTAGAACAACCACTTTCAATGATCTATACACTCTTGTTTGTCTTTAGCTATTCCTGCACAAAAGAGATAGTTAGATACATTTGGAAACCTAAGCCTTATTGGTCTTGGGCTTATCAAAAGAAGTTGAAGGTAATGAAACAATAATAGATCCTATAGTCATGTTTTGAGGATTCTTTGCTATTGTTGATGGAGAATTCTCATCCACTTGGTCTTTCTTTGTCTTTCACACCACCTTTGGAAGCTTAGACTTGACCTTCAATAATTCAGAAGTTTTACTAACTTCGGAAGTTTTGATGACTGGACCTCGAAAGATCTTGCTAACACTGCAGTAGGCTTCAGTGCTTCAGAAGTATTCCCTTCTTCCGAGACCAAATTTTCTTCTTAAGGCAATTTTCCACTTGCCTTCATCTTCATTTTGGAGCTTCCGAAGGAAACATGTTTTCCTTCTGAAGCTTGTTTCTTCTTGGAACTCTTAGAAGTCTCTTTCTTGATCATATGTAAAGTACCTTTTGGATTGTAAGGACAATCCTTAGCCAGATAAGAGGTACTCTCACACATGATACATTCTATTTTCTTCTTCCTAAGAGCTTTCTTCTATGAACAAGGCTGAACTTGATCACTTTCCTTCTCCACCTTTATCTTTGTAGATGCAGTAGAAGTCCTTTTAGGGTGAGAACTTCTTTTGAAGTTGGATAGTTCAGGTTGTGCAGCAGTGGTAGACAACTAATCAGCCTTCTTCTTACTGCTGAGATGAGTTGATACTATACTAGAACTCCTGGTACTAGAGTTCAAGTTAGTATCTTCAGACTTTACCACTTCAAATCCTACAGAGATAAAAACTTGTTTCTTCTTAGAGTTGAATATGACCTTGATCTCTTGAGCCTTCTTTTCTTTTCTTTTGCTCTTTCTGATTAAGTTCTTTCTCATAGACTTGGTCATCCCAGGCTTCTTACTCTCATCAGAAGCATAAAGACCCTTCTTAGAATCCTCTTTTTCACTCTTCTCAGAGGCATTCTCCACTATCTCTTCATTATCATGTTTGTATGAGAGGAAGCTCATATTTACAAGTTTCACACCTAGGAGATCTTATAGACAAGATTGTGTGTGGATGAGCTATCTCACTAGATCCAAGTCCCTGCTTATTCTGATAACAAACTTTTGCATGCAAGGATGAGGATATAATGTTCTTGAAGGTCTCTTCTTCAAGAACATATGTTTCTGCCCTGGCTTTGCTGATCACAAGCACAGCCTGGCATTCAGTCAACCTGGTTATAAGATCTTTGATCTGAGTCCTGTAGTTGGTGTGTTCATGTTTAAGAATTGAAATGGTTTTTTCTAAGTCTTCAATTTTTAGTTTATAATCATTTTCAGCTCTTTTGAAATCATATTTTAAGATATTCAAGGACTCAAGATTTGATCTTATCTCTAAGTTGTAGGACCCGTATCTATTAACTTTGGCAATACATTCAAGTGTACAGAGATGTTCCAATACCTTTGCTTCATCATGATCAATCATCAGTGCTTGGTTTGGAGATGCATATTCCACCTGAAAGCTCTAGTCAAAGCCTCCTTCTTCAACAACAAGTACAACTTGCTGCTTTGGCTTCTCATTATGGTTGGCTTTCTCAGTGTAGTTTGGTTTGGCTTGTGTTTGGCCACCATTTGTCCTTGGTGCCTTGCACTCCCTTGCAAAGTGGCCCATTTGCACTCCACTAGCTGCATTGCTTGGGAACTTCCTTCCTGTCCTCTTGTAGAACTTCTTGGCTCTGTTGAGAAGATCCATCTGCTGGCCTATCTCCATGTACTCCAGATCATTTGGATGGATACAGTCCAGGTCTTCAAGGGTGAATAGAAAGTTGCCTGTGCTTTCATCAGAAGACATAAAGGCATGTGAAGAGCTTGTCTCTTAGAATGGGCTTCCTTGAGTGTAGCTTTCTCTTGGTGTCTTCGGGAAGGTGATGAAAGGACCCTTTTGTGAGTTGTCAGGGTAGCATATAAGATGATGTTGAGGTTCTATGCTATCCCTTTCAGTCACATGCAAGGCTGAACTTATTTGATTGCTGGAGTTACTAGATGAACCTTACATGTTCATCTCCATCTGGTATCCACTGAGAATACCATACAACTCAGTCAGAGTGAGAGTCTTAAGGTTCTTAGTCCTCTTGATAACGACACAGTAATATGTCTATTGCCTAGGAAGAGAGGACATAAACTTCCTTACAATGTCCCTGTTTTCAAGAGTCACTCCAACATCCACTAGAGTGTCTACAATCTTAATATACCTGAAGTATTGTTGAGTCATGGTTTCACCTATTTTAAAGGTGAAGTTTTCAAACTGCTACTTCAGGAGATCCTTCTTGTTCTCCTTGGCTTCAGTAGACCCCTTATACATCAACTTCAATGCATCCCACAACTGTTTAGTTGTTTTGCACTTCTTCAAGCCTCTATATATGGAGTTTGGAAGAGCAGTTTGAAAGGCTATCATGGCCTTCTGATCAACTTCTACTCTCTTCCTATCTTCATCAGAGTAGTCAGCCACAACCTTTGAAATCATACCACTCCCAACAGCTGAAGAGGTGCTTGGTATGTAAAGTCTTGAGAGAATAGATTCCCACATCCTAGAGTCTTGTGACTTGATGAAACCTTCCATTCTTTGGCACCAAGTGCCAAAGTCTTCAGGAGTGATCAATGGGGACTTTGTCATGGTTCCAGTTTTCATATCAGCTTTAATGATAACTGCCATTTGAGATGTTAAGTATCTTGTGTGTGTGAAGGATCTTAAGATGGTAAAATCTTACAATCAAGAGCCTGGAATGCTCTGATACCACTTGTAGGACCGTTTAAGGGATGATCACTTATAACACAACACACAATGTGAAAAATGAGTTAGAATACTTAATATATCAAATAGGGAACTAGCAACCAGTTACACTTTGATACAATGAAACACAAGTAGTAAAGAGACAGAGCAAGAATAAGATTAACATAAGTGTTTGGTTTTCAAGAATGTTGTATATTGCTCTTAAGTTCCTACAAGTGTTACAAAGCATAGAGAAAGATACAAGGGAGCTGAGATACTTTATACTACATCCTATAACCAGCCATACTTTGAAGGTCAGCTGTATACATGATCTAGACAACAACAAAATTAATGTAGAGTCAAAAGGTAGATTATCTTTTGACTAGTGACTATAACATGCCATAACTCACATCCTAATATATTACAAAAAAGGATAAAAGTACATAAAGTAGAAAGTAACAAACTCAAGACCTCAATGTATAGTTACCAAAAGCATGGACCTTTCAACAACTTGTGAAAGTTTTGGTGAGTCAACAGAGTTACAGCGGAAAGTTGGTCCAACTTTATGGTAAAGGTACATCAGATAAAGCATGTACTCAAAAGTCTTCCGAGCAAAACTGTTTTCATGTGTTGGCTTCGGAAGACTTTGTCTTTGAAGCTTCGGAAGACTTCATATTTGGCTTTGGAAGATGTTGGTCTTGTCTTCGGAATATTTCACACTTAGAATATTTTCTAAGGCATAGTGTGAAACTTCCGAAGCATTCTACTTGATACTTCTGTGCATGCATGCATGATAAACTTTGGATGTTTTGGATTGCATCAACCTTATATGAAACCTTACAAACATGTTAATTATATTAAAAAATGTAAGGCCACGTTCCCGTGAAGCCTTATAGTTTGTTAATCATAGCATAAAATCATTTTTAATAACCAAAACATTGCAGCGGAAATAAATAGACATTCGTTTAAAACATGGAAACCATATTGTACACATACATTTGTCCATCAATTTTAAATAAAACATAGTACTTTTTCTTAAATTACAATAAAAGATATTATAACCAGAAATGCCATCCAAGTAGCTTCCCACCATGTGCCATCCTCAACAATATCATTTACTTGCCAACTATTATGCATAAAAGTCAGCTATGTTGAGTGAGTTCTAGTTTTAGGTAAATAAGAAAATATAACTTTATCCATCATATAATGACCACACATACATCATAATACGTAACATTTGCGTCTTAATAAGCATGTTCAATAACTTTCATTCTTTCATATCTTTCACTTCATCATAAACGAGATTGCACAAAGCAAGAGCTCCATGTTGATCGACAACGAATGCCGATCCCTATCGGTACACATCATCATGGTAGCTAACCCCCGACAGTTGATCCACACTGCAAGGCACATAACCCGCTCATGAATACGGATCAATCATCATACATCAGACTCACATAAGTGAAGTCTATCATAGTGCTTGCAAGACTTTTTATCATCAAACGGGCCCAGGGGTAACATTCATTACGTTTCACTTTTCATTAATATCGTCTTTCACTTTATTATATAATACTTAGCATAATAAGTACACGACAAGCCAAGTACTAGTCATCATAAAACATAACCGAACCTCCACGAGACAACGGGGTTCGGGGGTGGCAGCCCCTGACAGCGGGGTCCTAGGGGCGACAGCCCCTAGTGGGGTCCAAGGGGCAATGCCCCTAGCTGGGGCCGGGCTACCAGGTTAGCGCGAAAATTTTTTATTTCTAAACATTTATATAACACATTTCCTTAAAAAATCAATATTTCAGTTAAAACCTCTTAAAATATAGGTCATGTAAAAACGTATTATTTTGTATGCATAATAACCCCAAAGCATAGGAAAACTTACAAATAAGGGGATCTAGAACTCGCCTGAATACCGTGAGTAACCTCTAAACTAAGCTTTCTATGCTAGGATCACCCTACACAACCTGCAGACGAGTTAACACTTAAAGAGGTTAATTTCTACCTAAATTCGCTGCTATTTTCGCTGCAAGATCAACAATTTCGCAGCTAGATTCGCCAACAGTTTTGCTGCCACATTCGCTGGCAGTTTCGCTGGCATCTTCCCTGCAAGTTTCGCCCAACTTTCGTTGGATAACCTTGTCTGCGAAGCTACCTGCGAAACTATAGTTTCACAGGAAGTTCTCATAGTTTCGCTACTTGAATATGCAAATTCGCTGGATGCATATACAGTTTCGCAGATCGCATAAAAATTACGAACCAACCCGTTTTTAACCCAAAATCACAACTTTTTACATCCAAACTCTTAGTTTATCATCCATGAGGCTATATCTAGGCTTTTTACATGTTTTCATACGTAAAAATGTGAC
This sequence comes from Flaveria bidentis, assembly GCA_018326385.1. NCBI lineage: Eukaryota > Viridiplantae > Streptophyta > Magnoliopsida > Asterales > Asteraceae > Flaveria > Flaveria bidentis. Next base: position 17,893 of record BJCM01200990.1, on the reverse strand, counting down.
CTTTATGCGATTCTTTGCACATTTTCAAAACCCAAAACCCTAGAATCCGGGTTTGATCTACAGAAGGGTTTAGAGGTCGATGCTTACCTGGATTTGTTGTTTCTTTCTTAGGTCTTGATGCTCCAACACCCAGATCTTCAATCTCTTAACCTTTGAAGCTTCAAATCTTGAGTTTTCTTCACTTTCTCTCTCTACGACTTTGGGAGCTAGGGTTCAAAGTAAGGATGGTCGTGGCTGGTTAGGTGGGTAAGATGGCTGGTTATGGGCCCTTAATCAATTAGCCTCTTGCCCATAAGTCTCATTAGCCCATAAACCCTTTCCTTCCTTTATTAAATACCCACCAATTAAGACCATTATCCTCGGTGACTCGTCTTGACTTTTCGGGGTGTTACAAAAAATAAAATAATAAAAATTCTTGCAATCGTTCCACATCAACATCAAAAAAAGAAGAAAATATTTCATAATTAACACAAAAAACATGCTAAAAGTCATGTTAAAACTTAAAATTTTAATAAAATATGAAAGTTTTTAAGTAAGTTTTTAAGTGACCTTATTAAAATACTTTTTAAACTTGAATTATCTTATTTAAAATATTTTTAAAAAAATGATTACTATCTTACAAGTTGATCCCATAATTCTATTCATATGCCTCATGAATGCAACATTAAAGATTCTGTTTGGTATGGGTAATGGAATTGACGAAGAAATATAATAAATGAGAGAATAAAATGAATTATTACATTCTATTAAAATGTTTTGTTACTCTTAGGAATAAATTAATCATTACTTTGTATTGTTCGTTAGGTATGAAAAAATGAATAAATGAAATGTAATAATGGTTATGATTGTTCCCCGGGCGATGGTGACCGACAGCGGTAGTGGTTGTTGTGGTGGATGAGTGAGTGGTGTGGTGACTAATGCTAGAAGAAGAGATTGAATGAAAAAGAGGGTGGGGGATGAAATGAATTTGAGAGAATGAAATCAACTATATAATGGTTTATTTTATTATCTTCACCAACCAAACATATTTTTGTTTATTCACTCTTAATAGTTCATTTCATTTCATTTCGTCCATTATTCTTGCATACCAAACGTTACCTATAAAAGATTTCAAAAAGACATCTTGAGGGTAATTTGTGTCTTCACTATCTAAAATATTCAAATGTAGAATAATGATTAAAATGAATAACACATAACACAATAAAAAATGTATAAAAAGTCGTTGTTCGTTGTTCCCATTTCAATTTCACGTGTGACCCCACACACATTGAGCAAGTGTAAATCACGGTCAACCACCTTAAACTTTCATTCTAGTTTCTAGAAACAAAGCTGCTGACGTCACTCCCATCTTCAGGCGTTTTATAAAATCGCATGTTGCAGAACTCAGATCTTCATTCATCTTTTGCCCAATTCCTCTGTATCATCCATCATCAATTCATCACCATCATCCTTAGCTTTTCTGCTTAAATCAACATGGTGACTCTGCAACTCTATTCTTTTTTCATGAGCAGTTCTTCTTATACTGTTCGTATTGCCCTCAACTTAAAGGGTATTCTATTCTTATTCTTATTCTTATTCTTTAAGTTAATCTTTGTTTGAATCACAGATTATTATTATTATTATTATTATTATTATTATTATTATTATTATTAGTATGCATTTTAATATGTTGGTTGTGATTTGTTAACAGGACTTTCATATGAATACAAACCCGTTAATCTGTTCAGAGATGACCAATATAGTCCTGGTAACTATTCTTATTTTATTTTAATTTTATAGTCATGTGATATGCGAATCAGGGGTGTTCAACGGATTGATTAACGGTTTATTCGGTTATGAATTCTTTTGGTACTTGTACGTTAACAGAATGATCTTAATTGGAAACATGTCTAAGCGAATTCAATCGAATTTACAGTTCGGATTCGGTTGAATTCGGATTGTCGAACTGAATAAGCTAGATTTTGTGGATCCGATAACCCAACTGAAAACCATATTCAGTATTCGGATATGACGATTAGGTACCGAACTGAAAACCGAATCACAATGCAGTTGAAAACGATTTCATTATCTTCCATCTACACTTATAGTTTAACTCACTTCCCATTGTTTCTAAATGTAGAGTTTTTAAAGATCAATCCTATTGGGTTTGTGCCTGCTATCAAGGATGGTGACTTTGTGCTTGCTGATTCTTTTGCAATTATAATGGTGAGTAACTTATATTGTTTTTTTTTTGTGTGTGTGTGTGTGTGTTTTCACATGTTATTATAGTGTTTTAGCGCGCGCTTTTTATTTATTCGCACTTTGTCCCTATAATGCAGTACCTTGAAGAGAACTACCCTAAGCATCCATTGTTACCTCGTGACCTTAAAAAAAAGGCAATAAACTATCAGGTATACCATTTGGTTTCTTATGTTCTTGCTTTAAAATCGTTAATTTCTTATGATGTTGTTTCATATATTGGTAAAAATCTGTAATGTTTTATGTTCTACTTTCGAATCTGTAGGCTGCAAGTATTGTTACTTCGAGCATACAACCTCACATAAGGTTACCTATCTTGGTGAGTTATAAAATGTTGTGTTATTGTTACAGTAGATTGCATATAAGGATTGTTAATGTTTTATTAATTATCCCAACGTGCAGGGTTACATTGGACGAAATCTTGGTCAAGACGAAAAGATTTCATGGGTTCATAAGCATGTTAGAAAAGGCTTTACAGGTAAATGTTTACTCCCAAAACATCTAGGAAGGCATATATAATATGTTACAACTATTGTTGATTACAAATATAAGTACATAATAGCCTGATTTCTTTAAACTCGTTGTACAGCGCTGGAGAATTTGCTAAAAGATCATGCTGGCAAGTATGCAACCGGGGATGAACTTCTTCTGGTACTGACACTTTCTTTTTTGGCATATACTCTATCATTATACAAAGCTGACTACATAAAAGTATTCACGTGCATACACTAGAACTAGCATCTGCTAGAACACAAACTCACATATTTATTTGTGAACTTTTATATGCCGACTGGAGTAATGTTTCCCAACCTTATGCAGGCTGATGTGTTTCTGGAGCCAATCATTAATGCATCACAAAGATACAACTTTGACATGGTATGCTATGCTCTGCTCTTATACAGCATTTTACTTATTGGGCTGGGTCGGGTCGGGTAAAAGGTTTGTGTTAAGACTGGTGATTTAAAAAGGTATCAGTTGGGTTGGATAAACATGGGATGGGGTTGAATCGGGCCATTGTAGAAAATAAGTAAAATAAACGCGCAGATGTTTTGACGTTTGTTTATGAAGATAATAGTAATAAATATTTTTATATGTTGGTACAGAGTGAATTCCCTCTTCTATCAAGGTTGAGCATGGCATACCAGCAGGTACCTGAAATCATAGCTGCAAGGCCTGAAAACCAGCCAGATGCACCCGTTAACTGAGAGAACGAGGATCATTTTTTTGCGGTCAACTAGATGTTGATATTGAGTGGGCATCAATTAATTGTTCGGAAAGTTGAAAACTTGTAGCTTTTATATGTTTACATATTGATCAAGTGATATAGTTTCTGATGGAAATTGTTTACACTTGAAATGTCTTCTGACGAGTTCTATACAGCTAAAGATTGTACAAGAATTGATGTTATTGAATAAATTACGGTTGCGTGTGTTTCATTTGTGTGATTGTGCTAAGGAGGACTGAATATTTCATTTATTACTTAAACTACTTATTGTCTGTTGTGTTTATGCTCCACATTCGTTCAACTTCAGGGAAAGTCAATTTAACCATTTGATTGTACTAATGTATATATATTGATATAATGCAACAAGTGGAACACTATATTTGTTTTTTATGGTGGTGGCCGTGATGGAGTTGGCGTTATTGGTGGCGTAGGCATCAACGGTGGGTGGTGATGGTCTATTTGGATCCGTTCTAAGTTAGTAGGTTTTATAAGATTAATTTATTTTGACCTATTGTATTAAGTAGACCCAAATAAACTCATCAAACAAGCAAGTTTACTCAATGAAGCAAACAAAAGTTTACTATATTAACCAAATTCTTAAATAACATAATCATCTTTTCCATAGACATCCAATCAACCAACAATACTCAGATGTCAAATGGAAAATGCTGATAAATAAAGAAAGCTATCATATATAAACAAAGAAAAGCATATATTTATATATATTGTGTAGTTTCATCAACATAAACAACTGCTTAAAAACATAAACTGACTTATAAACAACTGCATATATTCACAGAAGTTTCTTAATACGAAAAGGCCTTGGCATTCTTCATGGATGCTTATATCAACACTTCTAAATCTCCAAAAGCACGAGACCCATCACTTCAATATCTCACCATTTTCAGAAATATCAAATAAGAACCTAGGGAGAGACGCTATGCGGGGAAGCTGATGCACCAGCTCAGAATACGAGTCCTTTCTTGAAATACCCGATTCCTGGTTAGCCTCAGGGTTAGAAATGTCATTTCCATCTTGCTGCATCATCTGACTGGGACCAGGAGTAGAACTGAGTATCTGATTTTCTATTGGTGTTGGTGTTGTATTAACAGGCATGAGAATAGAATCATGGGTATAACTGTCATTTCTTCCTTGATGAGGGATAAGATTATGATGAGGGATAGAACTGTTATTTACAATTTGCTGACCATTTTCATAATCTTGAAGAAGGCTGCAGAGGGAGTGGACTCTTGACATGAGAGTTCTCTCGTCTGAAGCTGCTGTCAACTGGTTGTCACTTAGTAGGATCTGTGCAATGTTTTCTAACATATCTCTTGGGTAATTCTGCAGAGGGACATTACTGGAAAATGGTAAATTCATGGGGACATTTTGCTCGGAAAGACTGTTTCCGATGTGGTTTACAAGATCAGATAGTGACATGCTTGGCTGAAGACCAGGTGCATACCCTTGATTCATATTGTTTTGCCCGTCAATGTCCATAGACACACCTGATGAATAAAATCATATGAAAGTACAGGGACTGAACTATGACAAAGAAAAAAGTTAAATGACTTTAATAAAAAGAAAAAAAATGATTGTTTGTGGGTCAACAAAATCTTGCTTGCCATAAGAAAAACAGAAATAAAGTGTCAGCGGGTCAACCCAACCCAAACCAGGCTGTTTTTTTTAAACTTGTGTTAAACCTATTTTGACCAGTTACACAACGTGCCTGACCCACCCATTCTGCCACCTGTATGATTAATCTATGTCCCTAGTAAAACGTGTAAATTTGGGCCCGAGGGAGGATTTCTTATCTCTGATTATTCAATCATCATTTTTTTGGTAGAAATAGTACCTGAACTTGAAGAGTGAGCTTCTTTAGACATGTCATGATTGAGCAAACCAAGAGGGCCTGATTCAATAGTTTTAGATGAATAAGGAAGAAGTGTAGATGGGGAAGCCATATGTGAACTGCCATAGACTTCTGGTAGGTAAAAAACACTGTTCCCTGACATATCTTGATCATTGATGGAAGTATTTGGCGGGAAATATGGGAGGTTTAAAACAATGTCTTGCTGCTGGCTCAGAAAGTTGAGTCGAGTATCACTCTGGATCAGCTTTTCATAATGCTTGTCTAGCACGCCTTGTTCACATTGTAGAAAATGTTGCCTGCAGAAACAATGGTAAGCAAGCAAAAGAACACGAAAGAGAGGTACAAGATGGGAGGGCTGAACAATTTGACAACGGTCAAATGCTGTTTATATGGGTCATTGCCACCTCTAACTTCAAGGCCATTAAAAAAATAATAAAAGGAACATGCAAATCAATACCTTTGTGTGCTTGCTTCTCCATCTGTAAAGTCTGAAGTGGACCGCCACTGTGTGTGTTTTCTGGGCTGTGGGTTGATTTCTTTAAAGAAGAGTGGCGGTTTATCAAGCTGACAATAAAAGAGTAAAATGTTGAACATAAGTTAAGTGGACTAATAAACATATAGGATACAAGAGTACAAGGAAAAGAGAATTTCACCACGATAGTCAAATTTCCAGGCCCATCAGCTGCATAGTTTGCCTTCATACCCACGATATCCGCCCAATTGATTTCAAACTTTTTCTTTAGTCCACCATCAAGAACTTCCCATACGATCTTATGCTTTGAAAAGTAACATTTTGCCACTAGATCACCTTCATATTTCGACACATACTGCAACAAGAACAAGTTTTGACCATAGAAGTTTTTTTAAGCATTCCCGATATACAAGTTAGCAAGATGAGTGGGTTGGGTAACGGGGCCAGGTTGGAACAAGTCATTTTATTACACGTCATTCGGGTTGGGTTGACCCGCATACACCTTTTGTCCAATACTTAATTAAACCTATAAGTAACTAATGTGTTAATTATGATTACAACAAAAATATAGTTTGCCACAATAATCTAGATATTTGAGCCAAAAATTTAGGAGGTTAAATGCATTAAAAAGAGTTCAGTTAAATTTTGACCCTCTTGACATGTTACCCCGTAGCTAAAGTTGTTGATTTAACCCTCAAACACAACCTAAATCACCATGTTAAAAGTAAATTGGTCGAAAATGCGACCTCTAAATAATAAGAGCAAGATCAAATCCAATGTAAATACCTCCCATCGACCAATCCTTAAAAGTGAAGCTGGAAAATGAGAAGCTTTCAACTTATCCATGGAACTTGAGGCCCTGGCCCGTGTTTTTGCCTTCGAATCTCTCTTGGCATTTGCTTCAAGACTTTCAATAGTCATATCATCCTTGTCAGTATTTGCTTGGTCGAGCCTCTTTTGAGCTAGCTCTAACAATGATGGACTCTTCCTTAAACGCAAACCCAATGGGCTTGGTTCATTAAGTGGGTCAAAATGACATTGCGGAACTAGAAGCTCGTTGTCAAGTAGCGGTTGCTATAAAAGATAGACACACATATGGTCAGAAGATAAAAAGTAAGTAGCATGCCCAAATCGGCCTAAACCACATCTCATTGAAAATGTAGTCTTAATTTTGTATTTTAAAAGTACAATTTTCAAGTACAACAACTTGTCCATTTTGTGCAAAACTAGCTTATAACATGTAAATCAACTCAAATTTATATATAAACTAATTCTAAGGAAGCACATTTTTAAAGGCAAATAATGACTATTTTTTAGAATATAAAAAGCATGAGATAAAAATGAATGGACAAATAAAAATAGAACAAGTTAGTTTCGGATGATGATAGTTTACACCGACTATAAACCAATCCTCTTACAAGTGTCATGATATAATGAGTTTTTACTATATTAGTTTGTTCTGTGTAGATTTAATCTACGTCCGTGACAAGGCCCACCGTTCACAAAGTGGATCACGTGACTTGTGACGTGACTTATGACGTGACTTATGACGATACATCGAGTAACTAGTCCACATAGTCTTTCCTTATATGACTCCATTTGTAGAATGCCACTCATCACCACCGCTAAAAAAACGGTGACTTTGTTAAATCATTAATTCCAGCAGTCTATGACTAAATTTAAAATCAAATCAAATCTTAAGTTCATAAAATATGAGATAGATATAAGATCATAGCAAGCATTTCAATACAATTATGTCAAATTAAAGTTTGCAACAAAGCCTATATGAAAAGTGTGCAAAAGTAGTAAATTTGACATCAAAATTCAACATGCAGCTTAACATAAACTTTTCTCCTTGAACCCCTCTAAAGCACTCAATTACAAGCCTAAAACATCCTTACCATGCAACAACTATAACTTAACAACAATAAATTATCAACAATTATTGCAAAAATTCTTAAGATATCTTCTAATATATAATTCTAGATTGTAAACTTTATTGCTAATTAAATGTTCATGGTATATTCAAGAACACACACCCTTTGTATTTGAATCATTCAACTTATAACTTTATTCCCAAAAATCAAAATTCGTTAAATATTTGTATTATTACATTCTCACATTCATTATTCATCAAATTACCTTAACATAAATGGTTAATAGTGCTATGAATGTAATAAATTATAAACGTAACAGATATCTCATTACATTGCTCTTGACTACCTCCCCTCATCCCAATTTCACCACTTAGGTCAAAACAATCGGATTACATTCGAAAACAAAGCAAGCAATTGACATCATTTCATAAAACAATAATCAATAAAAAAAACTTTCTAATGAGCTACACAAGTAAACAAATCAACAGAAGTTAACTAATCACCATAGAAAACGCATTAAACTCCCAAAAAACACCAATCATCCAATAACACACACATAAGAAAACCCCAATCCAAAACAGCAACAGAAAATCAACCTGAGTATCCATATCCGGAGACGACGACTTCCACCGTTTCGGAACCGGTTCGAGCCCCCCGGTCTCCTCGAAACACATCGGAGTGTCTTCTCCGGCCACCGGCGTCACCTCCGGCTCCAGCAACTGCCACACATTGTTGTTCTCCGACGACGACATGAACTGCACCATTAACAGACTATATACCAACGAGTTCCGTGAACAAAACCAAACAATCAGTGAGAAAACGAACGAATGTGAAGATGAATTGAAATTCGAACGACGAACATGAAGAGATTTTCGTTCAAATTCTGTAAAGATTCATATGGAGAATCTGAGAAACCGAGAGAAAAGCTGGATGAAGAGTATGTAAGAGTGTTGCTACGTGTAATATACCGAAGTTTGAGCGGGTGAATTTACGAAAATGCCTTTGGGGAATTAAATTATGTGGGGCCCTAAAAGGTCTAATTTGCTATAATTAGATGTTTTTAATTTTTTTTATATTTGTATAATATGTGATTTAAGCGTGTGCATGATTTGTATTATAGTGGACGCGACGCGTGTTTTCTGGGTGACGTTGGTTTTAAATGCGTTCTGAAGGTGTCATCGTAGCTGCACGTTTCGTCGATGTGTTAGGGGTCGGCAACTTACACGTGTTGGATGTGTAACACTTGTTACAATTGGCTTAAGCATAATGATAGTGTGATTATATATAAAATAAAAAGATTACCTATAATATTACAACGGATTCATTTCTATATATTAGTTCAAATGATATATTTTAAAACAATCTTCCTACTTTAATAAAATGATAACTAAAAGTGATACATGTCATCATCACATTCGTTCTCATCAAATTTTTCCGATTTTCTCTCATATTAATTACTACACTAATTACTAATAACTTTATTTATTTTTTTACATTAAAAAGGGATTTTAATAAACTAAGCAATAAATATATTTATTAATGTTATGTTAAAGAAACAAAATTCTATAAAAGGATTTTTTTAAAAACATCAAAATTTTTAATACTAAATATTTAAAATCAGTGGTTTTAGAAAGTAAAAACTTTAAAAATAAAATATAATCAAAAATCAAATATTAAGAAAATATTTAAAAATGATAATTTTTAAAATGGTTTGTTTTGAAGAAAAATGTTTAATTTATTTTTTGAAAATACAAAAAACTTTTAAAAGGTTAATAGCGCTTACTCATATGTAATTTCAATTGTATCTTATCTTATAATTGTCACATCCCAACCTCGATGGCGAAAACGTCGAGATGTGAGAGTTAAGATCGTTCACAACCACATAACGCTATTATTAAACTCAAATATAATAATCATAAGTTTCAGATGTATAATTACAAACATAAGTATCAAATAAGAAATCAACAATATATAATAAGAAATATTTCAAGTTCATCCATTTATTTAAATAGGTCCATTCCTAGGTGTGAATAAGCTTCAAAAGTGGCAATCAAACTTGTGTGTTTCCTAAAACATGTTAAAAATAAAAGGTCAACATAATGTTGGTGAGATTTCCATAGTTTTTAATACATAAATATATAAAAGGTGGCAATTCATGTTATGAAATTAGTAAACAAAGTAACTAGGGATGTAAGACAGATACACAATCAAACCTTGACAGTCTACAAGTTCTCACGTTTACAAGTTTATACGATTAGCTAAGTGTACTTGGATTAACCAAGCAGGCTTGTCAAGCCCATAGATCTATAACGTCACCAGGCTAGCAATAGTTAATGATTGTACATATGATCGTCATTACATGGTAATTATAAAGATCAACTAATCACAACGTGTAAGTGAATTGCCAAGAGTTTACAAGAATCAAACGAATTTACAAGTGCAATGATTATAAAGTAACATGTTTCACCCCAAAGTGTAAAAATATAAAAAAGGGGTATAGAAATACTCAAATGGCAAATAAGTATAGAAAAGATGATTAATAAGAAATATTAAATAACGCTCCAACGCAAAACCTTCACAATGCACCTAAAAACATAAATATATTTACAAGGTTTAAGTTTAATAATAAAATTAACGTTTTAACGCGAACTAGGGTTTCGGTAGGAATTTGGAGGTTATTTTTATAAATAAAATTATTGAACTATTATTTATATTTTGTTCGATAAAAGAAGGTACCATTTATAAAATTTTAAAGGAATTAAATCCTTTGTTAATAACTTGTGTATTATAATATATATTTGAATACTATAATTATCATGATAAATCATTAATCAAAGAAAACATAAGATTCAATAATAATTTAATAACTTAAATTATTATATAAATCCATTTGTTATAACAATACTTAGTTATAATTTTTATAATAAAATGTTTTATAATAATAAATTTACCAAAAATATTTTGGATTTTAAAAAGATTAGAAGTTTGTAAAAATTATTTTTATATTTAATAAAAATTTTCTAAAATAGAATTAAGGCTAAAAAGCCTTTTAAAAAATAATAAGAGGGTGCCCGGGTTTGAACCCGGGACCTCTAGGTTTACAGGACGAGTGGGTAACCAGTGAACCAAGGCCTTAGCCGCGGTTTAACTTGGTTCCCAAATCTTAAAAACATCAGTTACAAAATATCCCCAAATCGAATGAACCCTAGGTTGATTCGAACCAAATTTGAAGATCAAATCAATGTTGTTAATGATCTAAATCATGGGGATTTCACTCCCCATGTTAAATCGAGTATGTTGGTGTGTTTGATTACCCAAATGATGATAGTATGATGATGAACATGACGTAGAACCAGACCGTGATCAACTAGTGTTCAATTAATGTGCAGATGTTTGTGATAATCAGATTAAACTCGGGGGTAACTTCGGATGTTGTTCTAGACTCAAAGCCCCCTACCAATTTGAAGTCAAATTGTTCAGAGAGAGGATCTTGATCAAGTTGCAGACTCGCGATGAGAGGGGGAAGTGAATTCAATGTTTGTGTGTTTTTAGGTGAAATTAAGTGTTGTATTCGATTAAGGGTTGATAGATGCCCTTTTATGTTGAGTTAATTATATTATTATTGAGGTTTAATGATTGAACGACTCTAGGATTAAAGGTTTCGGTTATAAACTCGTTTGAACTTAGTAACCAGTGTTTTACACCCAACTTAAGTGGTTAATTATATTCGAAACTTGTACATGAAAGGTTTGGAACGGTTTGGGTATTGATATCGGGTGTTTTTTCGTGGGTTTGGGGCTTGCCGGAGCCGCAGCCGGCGGTGGCCAGAGGGCCGGCCGGAGAATCGGGGGTGGTAGGGGAAATAGGTTTGGGTTTTTAGTTTATTACATAAATGGTCCCTGCGGTTTAGCCTTTAACAATTTATGCTCAAACTTAGTTGTTTAAAGTTTCCAGATTAACAAATAGGCCCCGTTGACTTTTTAAATACATTTTTAAGTTTAATAATCTTTTACAAATTATTATTATTTTTATTATTTTTATTATTTTTATTATTTTTATTATTTGTTATTATTATTATTATTATTATTATTATGTAACAATTAACATTAGTAACTTTCAAATTAAAGAATTAATGACAAGTTAAAGCTATAAGCATAAGCAATCCATGAGTTTCACATTTGACAACAAAGGTCCTTACAAGAATAAACGACATTAACTTTTAATTTAACGAAAAAAATAAAAATACGAGATGTTACAGTCTCCCAAACTTAAGAGAATTTCGTCTCGAAATTAAGAATGAACTAAGCGAACAAATACGGGTATTTTGACTTCATATGGTCCTCACGCTCCCAAGTGAACTCACCTCCACACTTATTCTCCCAATGAACCTTGACAACTAGAGTAGTTGTGATTCTAGTTTTCTTCATGATGCAATCCATAATTTCAACAGGTCTCTCAGCAAAGTGCAATGACTCATCGATCTGGATGTCTTTAGTGGAACATGCAGACTCTCGTCAGCCAAACACTTTCTCAAATTTGAGACATGGAACACAGGATGAACTCCACTAAGGTCAGAAGGTAGTCCAGTCTATAAGCCACTTTTCCCAATCCTTTTTAGGATTTTGAAAGGTCCTACAAATCTTGGAGCCGGTTTCCCCTTCTTTCCAAAGCGAACGACACCTTTCCATGGTGAAACCTTAAGAAGAAACATGTCACCAACTTGGAACTCCAACGGCTTACGGCGCTTATCAACATAACTCTTTTGTCGACTTCTTGTCATTTCAAGGTTCTTGCGGATTGTGGAGACTTTATCGGTCATTTCTTGTATGAGTTCAGGACCAGTGATGAAGTTTTCACCAATGTCGGTCCAACAAATTGGTGATCGGCATTTACGACCATAAAGTTCTTCGAATGGTGCCATCTTGATACTCGAGTGATAACTATTGTTATACGAAAATTCCGCGAGCGGTAAATGCGTATCCCAATCACCACCAAAGTCAAGGATACATAGTCGTAGCAAATCCTTGAGGGTTTGAATTATTCATTCGGTTTGACCATCAGTTTGAGGATGGTAAGCCGTACTTAAATCCAATTGAGTACCCAAGATTTCTTGCATAGATGACCAAAAGTGCGAAGTGAAACGAGCGTCTCGGTCGGATATGATGTGCAACGACATGCCATGATGACTCACAATTTCGTCAATGTAGATGCGAGCCAGTTTTGAAACTTTGTATGTGTCTCGTATTTATATGAAATGTGCCATTTTGGTCAAACAATCAACAATCACCCATATACTATCATGACCACGAGAAGTACGAGGTAACTTGGTTATGAAATCCATGGATATATGTTCCCATTTCCACATGGGGATTTCGGGTTGTTCAAGTAAACCACTTGGTCGTTGGTGCTTGGCTTTGACCCTTACACATGTGAGACACTTGGAAACATAAGACGTGATATTTTTCTTCATTCCAGGCCACCAATATTGACCACGCAGGTCCATGTACATCTTATCGGAGCTGGGATGAATGGAGTGCCGAGTTTGATGAGCTTCGTTCATAATGAAATGTCGAAGGTTATCACGATTCGGAATCCAAAGTCGATTCAAGAAGTACTACATGCCGTTCGGTTTTGTCTCTAGTTGTGACCGAACATTAAACACCAAATCTTCATCTTTCCCTTCATCGGTTAACGCCGCTTGTTGAGCCTCATGAATGCATAACTCAAGATCACTATCAATCTTTATGTTTTGAAGCATGATAGTAGCCTCGTTGACATCCACATGAATCTCGGTATCAAATTCCGCTAACATATCAAACCATTGCTTTCGATCTCGGATTTCTTGAAGCGAGACAGTCTTGTTGTGGACCTTGCGACTTAGCACATCGGTTACAACATTCGCCTTTCTAGGGTGATAGCGAATGTCACAGTCGTAGTCGCTAATCAACCCAATCCAACGTCTTTGTCTCATGTTGAGATCCTTTTGGTTGAACACGTGTTGGAGACTCTTATGATCAGTGTAGACTATGTTAGGACCGTGTACATACGGAGTACTAACTGATTATGCGTGAAACCAGATCAAATAGTGCGGAATCCTATTTGATTGGCGATTCAATCAGTGAGAACACAGTTTTGATCAATCTAACGATTAAAGAAACGTTAAGAACGATTAGAACAAGATCAACGACGAACTATGAAGTTGGAACAGGCTTTCTGGAGTCTCTGGACGGCTACAGTACGAATATGTGTCAAAAGTCTTGAAGTGTTTCGTTTTCCACGAATTAGGTGGTATTTATAGGTTAGGGTTTTTCAGTCGTACAACTGAACCATTAGCATGGTTCAGTTGTGCGACTGACTCATGCGATTGATTCATACGCACGACTGAAGGTTCAGTCATGCGATTGAGTCAATCTTATGTCTCAATCGTGCGACTGATCCAGTCTCCTGGTTCAGTCGTGCGACTGGTCCATTAGCATGATGTATTCATGTGTGTGGTCCATTAGCATGGTCTATTCGCATGAAGACTTCATACGATTAAGTTTCAACACGTTCTCAATCATTATTGACTAAGAACTATGCACAATAACCTCAAACCTAAATAGTTAGTTCAATATACTTTATTACACAATAAACAATGAAACATTAAACAATATAAGCATCAATCACATATCGTATTTCATTCAACTCATTCATTACATATATGTAAGACATGACAGACATTTACATTAAGCTCCTAAACTAGGTACATATGTATCAACAAACTCCCCCTTGGACCTAGTTTACATTAACGTCTGACATTCTTCATTAGATCCTCAAATATCTTGTACTTCTCCTCTCTAGTAACCCTTGCATGTATTTTAAATGCAAAACAGAGTCGTATAAAGTTATGGAACTAGAGGGCTTGTATAATATCTTGCGCGTCATAGAATAGTGGCCACTTGTACAATGTATAGACATCTTTTGTAGACAAGTTTGTTAGCCACATAGGGTCGAATACCCGGATAGTTTCCATTTTTCCTTCTCGATTTAGAACTATGACCGCTTCGCCTGTTCTCCAATCATAATACCACCATTTGAAGTGTGGAGTGAAGTCATATGACATTTCCCGTAAGGGAATCTTGGACATTGTGCGTATGAAACTCCACTTCAGCACCACTTTAGGCTTTCCAAAAATGGGATCCACTTCAGACCTACGAATGTACCTCTTCGGTTGTTGAGGTCTGAAGTTCACCCATCTGGTGTGGTATTCTTTCTTTAGAGCAGCCTCAAACCAACCTGACATTTTTCTCGATCAACATATAGCAAATTTAAGGGTGCCAGCTGGTTGAGCTCAAAACCTGGGAGAGTCTTTAGATCATGTGGATATCTGAAGTACTATATTCCCTTCTCCCTCTTAACAACATAAACGTTAAGATCCTCAAAATACGCCCACGCAATAATCTTGCCAGACACCTTTAGATGTTTCTTGACCTTGTTGAGCTTGGTGTAGGCATTTTGCTTTTGAGCTGTGCATTGGGCTCGTATCTCAGCCAAACAAGTTGCCCATTCAGCCTTCTTTATATCAACATCAGCGTCCGAGGCTTGGGCTTGGCTTTCATTCTTCTCTATTTCTTTCTCCATCTCATCCAGTTTGTCGAAAGTAGCACTGGCGAGAGTGTCACCCAATTCGGGGATCATATTGCCCTCTCGGTCAGTGTACTCTAGATAGTGTTCAGTTTTCACATCTTCAATCTCTATTTCATCGATATCCTGTAGCTCCTCATCACTTAGAACATTCACTTCAGGAGCATCTTTGACCAACTCATTTGGATTTAGCCTGAACATATCCGCAAGTTGCTCATCAGTCAGGTTGTGTATAATTTCTCCCTCTTCGGGAGTGTAGCTCACCGACCTTCTGACAATCCCTTGCAAATCAAGAATCATTGTGAATTAAGACTTGATTTGCTGAAGGGGAGCAATATCATATTCATCTTGCTGAGATGTTTGATCTGCTTGATTTAAACATTTAACAACTCAGTCATTAGTAATTAATCAAGACATTCAAACATTAGATAAAGATATATAGACATTAATTTCATAATTGTAATACAAGATTCAAGTACAAAAGTGTTCTAAATACAAAACATTTAATCTTTACTTTGATCCTTATCCATCAATTCTTCAATAGCAGGGGCTGAGGATGATGCTCCTTGGTCTTGAGCTTTCTTGGTCCTCCTTTCTTGACCTTGAGCAGAGGCTGATGCAACAACATCACCTTCTTCATCATCATCATCTTCTTTCTCCTTTCCCCTCAGTCCTTCATCATCACCGTCATCTTCTTCATCAGACTCATCATCTTCACCATCATCTTCATCATTCTCATCATCATCTTCACCGTCCTGGATCTTTCATGGCTCAACTTTTGATCCTTTCAGTCTGAGCATGATCTGCTTGTTCTTGGCCTCCAACTCCTCAATCCTCTTAACTTGTTGATCATTCTTCTCCTGAAGTTGGGTAATCTGCTGTGCTTGAGCAACATTGAGCTCCACAAGCTGACTTAGCTGTGTAGCTCTTTGCTCATCAGCAGCTAACAGCTTTAGCACCATCCGGTTTAGTGCGGCTAGCTGTTCCTCTACCCCAATGAAGGGTAGAGTGGGTCCGGTGGTGAAGGTTGAGTGGGTTGAGGGACCTGCTTGGTAGCTGGTGGTGGTAGTGGTGGATGTGGTGAATATGGGTGGTGGGATAGGAGTGGATGGTGAAGGGGTGGCTGTAGTAGTGGTGATTGGGAGTGTGGTAGTGATGGTGGGTGGTATGGTAATAGTGGTAGGGGGTGTGGTAGTGGTGGTAGAGGGTGTGGTAGTGGTGGTGGTAGCTTTGGTAGAAGTGGTGGATGTGGTGGTGATCAAAGTAATCCTCCTTCACTTGCTCTTCATCCCATGGGGTTGAGCCATCCTCTTCTTCCTCGATCCCTTAGAGGAGGATGCTCCCCCTTGGCTGATGGGATGGTCTGGTATGTAAGATGGATCAGTATCAGCAGTAATAGCATCCCCGGACTCACCCTGGCATCCACCAACCGCCCTGAGCCCTCTCTCAGTGGCCACAACCTGACTTCCCACCGTCCGTACCAGAGGCTCCTCGTCTGACTCTTTCTCCTCATCAAGATGGAAGTCTTGGTGGAATCTAGCAGTCTCAGCTCCACCCTGGGTGGATGGTGGAGATGGAATATCTGTGGCAGTGGCCCTAGATTGGGTGGGGCCTATATCTCTACCATCACCACTGTCATCATCATCATCGTCATCAGCTGGTAGAACTATAGGCTCAAAATCTGAGTCACTGTCGTTGTGACGCCACTTCCTCCTAGCGGGCGCCACATAATCATCTCGGGCCAGATGCCCAAACAATCATCTGACAGGGGGTTTCACCTGCTTCCCCCTATACACCTTCATCCTCCCTAGAGTGGTGTCATCCATCACCTCTAACATCACTGTGTCGTCTTTCTCCTTGGGCAGTAGAGGGAGCATCTCATCTATAATCATCTGCAAGAACCTTGGATACATACATAAGCTCTCCTTACCCTTGGCCTCAAGGTTCTCGATCATGTAAGTTAGGATCATGTTGGAGAAGCTGAAGGGGTGATTCAGCACCAGTACCACGTAGGCATTCTGGATTTGGTCAGAAAGATCATCAAATCCACCCCTCCGTGAAGCAATGCACTTGAGAATGACATGTGCTAAGTACTTGAACTGGGGACACATGTTGCTTTTGTTTAGCATACTTGCATTGATGTCCCCAGTGTACTTCATCCTCAAAAAACATCCTCTTACAGTCAGAGGATGTAACCTGGTTGGGTGGGCAACATCATCACCCAGGTCCAGTACTCGTCAAATGTCTGCTGCCGTCACCTTAATCTCTTCCCCAAAAATGGTACTCCGAATGCAGTAGGGCTTAGTAGATCTATCAACAGACGCACCCTCCTAGAAAGCCTGCTGTAATGACCGGTAAGGTGTGCATGGAGCAGATATGGCTCTGTAGATCCTAGATCATCTCAGAAATGCAAATACCCACAAACTTAGCAGCATTCCTAGTGGTGGCATCCAAGTGAGCACAAATGATGTGCTTGGTGTTGATGATCCACCTATCTGCCATGTTTCTATAACACAAGACACATAACCATGAGATTTGTCCATAACAGAATCTGTTGATAATTTAAACTGTTCTGAAATCAGTTT
>BJCM01200976.1:0-16225 GCA_018326385.1 Flaveria bidentis | reverse complement strand
TTGATTCTTGAATGCTTATAGGTTGTTCATGTTTAGAATAGCCATATTAAGTTTAGAACAAATGGGTTTGATGATTGGGTTTGAAAACATACTAGAAACATGTTACACAGAAGGTTCATGCGCCTAGATAAGGCTCATGCACCTGAAATTGCCATAGAAGGATTTAAGTATAACCCATTCGCCTGAACAGTAGCTCATGCGCCTAAAATTGCCTTAGAAATATTTATGTATTGCCCATACGCCTGAACAGTGGTCCATGCGCCTAGAAATGTTAGTCGGACGACTAAGTGTAGGTTTATGCGCCCCAATAGTGCCCATGCGCCCAAGAGGCCCATGCGCCCAAGAGGTCCATGCGCCTAAGTGTCCATGCGTCCGAATAACCCATGCGCCAAAGTGTTCATACGCCCGAATAGTGCCCATGCGCCTGAATTTTTCATGCGCCTAAAAGTTAAAGCAGTTAAGTGTTGACTGATGCGCCTACATAGTAATGAAACGCCCGCCTAACACTTAGAATTTATTACAGAATCTTTGGGAGTTTGTGCTCTTAGGGTTTTGACCGAGGTTTGACTAGGGCTTATTAATGATGGGTTTCATGCATGATTATGAGTGCCTTATGATTTTTCCTTATTATTATTATTGCTATTATTATTATTACTTATTGTGTGTGACTTTATGTGGTATGTTTATTATCGTAACGTAAATTATATTGTAATAATAAAGAGAAAGAGCAATAAAAAAAAGAAGAGGAACATTAATAAAATGTTAACAAGTCTTGCAAGCTTACAGGAGGTACACGACCGTGTTGTCGTTAACTCAACTGTGTTGCGGGTTAGCTACCCTATGATGCACATAGGGCCAGTCATTGAGATTGGTCGGACCTCTGTAGCGTACCCTAGGTGTTTGGGTCGGCCTTGTATACAGTAAACAGAACCCTCTTCAGGGATATAGATGGCCCATCACCAGTTTTCACCGCACATACAGTTTAGGGTATTGCTCATTGGTCCATATAGAAAGTGAAAGATAAAGATAAAAGATTGCAGAACATACAAGCCATACAGTAAAAAGAACGAACAATATCAGTTCATATAGTTAATGCGTGCTCGCATATAACGTACAAGAGTTGTATTTTACAGAAAAATAGTATTTTCATATACCACATACAGAAAGTATTTTATTACTCTTAAAACTAGAACTCATTCAGCAACACTGACTTTTATACATTTTCAGTTGGCAGGTAATAATTGCTGAGGATGACACGAGGATGAAGCTACTCGGCAGGGAAAGACTGACATCCATTCGTATTTCTTATTGCTGTTGTTTTGTAATGCAATTAAACAGTTATTTTGTAATCAATTAAACAATTGTGTATTGCTTAACAACAGTCTCTTAATGAAATGAATGGTTTTCGTTAAAATGATTCCGCTGCTTAAGTTGTAAATTTATAATGTTTTAAGACCTTTAATGCTTGAATGACCAGATGTGAAGCTTCCGGGAACGGGGCCTTACATGAGAACATCATAGGAGAAGTCTTTGAAGGTGTGAGAGCAAGGGACAAACTCACAATGGGAATGTCAGTTTGTACTCATGCTTTTTGTCTCAAATGGAACCCAAGAAAGTAGAATAAGACTTAAAGGATAGTAGTTGGGTTGAATCAATGCAAGAGGAATTCCTTCAATTCAAAAGACAAAAGGTTTGGAACCTATGTCCGCTACCATCTGGTCAAGTACAAATAGGCACCAAATGGGTCTTCAAAAATAAGAGAGATGATAGAGGCTTGATAATAAAGAATAAGGCAAGACTGGTAGTTCAAGGATACACCCAAGAGGAAGGAATTGATTACACTGATGTATTTGCACTAGTTGCAAGACTTGAGGCCGTGAGGATCTTTCTTGCTTATATTGCATCCAAGAATTTTTCTGTCTACCAACTTGATGTCAAGTGTGCCTTTATATAAGGTATATAGTCATGGTTGTCTATGTGTGTCAACCTCCAAGATTTAAAGATCCACACCACCCCAACTATGTGTGCAAGTTGGATAAAGCTCTATATGGGTTGCACCAAGAATCTAGGCTGTGGTATAAGACATTGTCTTAGTTTATTTTGAAGAATGGATACACTAGAGGTACCATTGATAAGACTCTTTTCATAAGGAAATATGGGAAAGACATTTTGCTTATTCAAGTCTATGTTGATGACATCATATTTGGTTCCTCAAATGATCAAATGTGCAAGGACTTTGAGAGCATTATGAAGAAAAAGTTTGAGATGAGTTCCATGCGAAAAATGGATTTTCTCTTGGAATTCAAGTGAAGCAGATGAAGAAAGGGTTCTTCATAAATCAATCTAAGTATGTCAACGACATTTTAGAAATATTTGAGATGAAAGATTGCAAGCCTGCCAAGACACCCATACCCAAAAACCATAATATTTGTCCTGACTTTGAAGGGGAGGATACTCATTAGCATCAATATAGGGAAATAATCGGGTCTCTGATGTATCTCACTGCTATTAGACCTGATATCATGTTTGCTACATGCATTTGTGCAAGATATCAGGCCGCTCCAAAGGTGTCTCACTTAGTTGCTGCCAAGAGAATCCTTAGATACCTCAAAGTAGCATCAAAACTCGGTCTCCGGTACCCAAGGAACACCAACTTCAATCTCTATGGCTACACTGATAGTGAGTATGGTGGCTGAAACATCAACAAGAAATCAACATCAGGAGAATGTCAATTTCTTAGTGGAAGGATAATCTCATGGAAATGCAAAAAGCAGTGTCTTAACGTCTATTGCTGAAGCTAAATACATTGTTGTTGTAAGTTGTTGTGCACAACTACTGTGGATTCAAAATCAAATGATAGACTATGGATTCAACTTCGTGAGTACTCCAATCCACATTGACAACAAGAGTGCTATCTCAATTACTGAAAAATCTAGTGAAGTACTCCAAGACAAAACACATTGATATAAGATATCATTTCATTAGAGATATTCATGAGAAAAACCTAATTAAACTAGTCAAAGTTGACTCAAATGAACAATATGTTGATTTATTCACCAAAGCATTTGATGAACAAATATTTAAGTATCTTATTACAGCTATTAGGATGATAAACATTGACTAGTATATTTCATTTGAAATTTTTTGTTTTAAAAATGTTCTATCTTCTTTGTCAAATACAATCTAAGCCCGATTACAATAAGTTATTCTTCAAAAATTGACTAAGTATAAGTGTAAGGTTTCATATAAGGCTGATGCAACCCAAAACATCCAAACTCTCTCCTACATGCATGCACAAGTGTTGGATCTAGAAGAAGGCTGGTGCAACCAAAACCAAATCACTTAGACTATTTTCGTACAACTAATAAAGGACTTCCAAAGCTAAGTGTGGAACTTCTAAAGGAAAAGGAATTCTTCCCAAAAACAAAGTGTAAGATCAACTTCCGAAGTAAAACTCCAAGTTCCAAAGACAAAGTATTCACTTTCGAAGATCAAGATTTAGAAGAAAATATAAGAAGTAAACTTCCGAAGTATGAAGAAAAGAAGAAGTCCTCAAGCCTCAGAATAAGTAGCCTCATCCGAAGTATAAGTGGCTTCGGAAGAACTTGTTCTTCCGAAGCCAACTAACCTTCGGAAGACACTATGGATATTAAATCCGATATCGAGTCTCTAAATGTTTTAAAATCTGATTTTAAAAGGGTTGAATCTGGCTATCAAAGAAAAATTGAGTTGGAGAAAACTGTGTCCTTATTAAAACATGAACACACAAAATATAAGACTCAAATAAAGGATTTAATATCCAAATTGTCTGAGGCTCAAGCCTAGCTTGTCACAGCTGAGGCTCAAGCCAGGAAGTATGCTATTTCTGAGCAAAACTTCCAAGCCATTCTTGCATCATCCTCTCACTCAAAACTTTGTTACCAAAACAAAGGAGGGTTAGGAACAAATGAAATTGCTCCACCACACTCTTATGAGTCTATAAGACAACCAAGATATGGTACCAAAGAGCAAGAGTTTCCATCTGCTGACCCACCTCCTTATGAGTCAAAGAGTGATGGAACCATGGAGACCACCATAGGGAAGAACTAGGTAATTTTACCCACTCCTACCAGTGATGATCAAATCCTAACCACCAAAGCTAGAAGAAGCATAGCTAAAGTAGCAAGAAAAATTGCCTAGAAAGTGGTTGAGTTTAAGCTGAAGATAGACCCAAAACAAAAGGGTGTATTCATCTCAGCTAGATTCCAGGTGATAGGTAACTCTGATTCAGGAAAGGGGTGTAGTACTAGCACTTCTATCCTTCCAAAGGATCAGAAGTTAAAGGGAAAAGTTGTTGATGAATAGAAAAAGAACAAGAAACAACAATCCTCAAGTTCCTAGAAGATTAACATTGCATGCATAATGTGTGGTCTACAAAACCACATGGCCAAAGATTATTATTACAATCCTGCTAGCACACATTATGCAAATAATGTTAAAAGATAAGAAGTCAAGGAAGGTTTCTCATTTGGACCTTATTAAATGGTTCAAGTGATGAATAAGGGAAAACTTGTTTCTGAAGCAAGGTTGCTTTCGGAAGAAAGTCCTTCTTCTGAAGGGAAAATGGCTTCGAAAGCTAAAGCTATCAAGAATCAAAAGAACAAAAGAGTCCCCTTGAAACCATCCCAGAAGAAGATTACTTCAGAAGAAAGGGTGGTGAAGGCTTCATCCATAAAGAAAGAAGCTTCGGAAGAATGCCATGCTGTAAAAGCTTCATCAAGCTCATCCTCAATGATCAACCAAAAGATGGATTGGAAGAATAAGGAAGATGCTGCAGCCCAAACCTCTTCTTCAAAGACATCCATTGAACCCCCATGCTTAAATTTTGGTTCAATTATGTCACTATCATTGGAAGAACCCAAGACCAACAAGGATTGGGTTTCCAATCAAAACAAATCATCTCACTTTATGTGCAGGGACATCCATATGAAAAGAATAACAATGTTTGGATTGTGGATAATGGATGCTCCAAGCACATGACAGGGAACATATCTCTCCTTCAATAATTTCAACATTATGATGGAGGTCCTGTCAAGTTTGGAGGTGAGGCTGGAGGATATATTTCTGGCAGAGGGAGTATATCCAATGGAAAACTAAAAATTGACAAAGTTCACTTTGTCAAATAGCTTGAACATAACCTATTAAGTGTTTCTTAGTTTTGTGATCAAAAGCATCAAATGCTCTTCATAGAACATGAGTGCATTATCCTCAAACCCAGGATGACAATACCTCAGGAATTGGTGCTTCTTAGATCTCCCAGGAAAGGGGATATGTACAAGCTTGATATGAATAATGCTTCCCCAATGGGTGAAGTGTCATGCTTCTTTTGAAAGCTGATGGTGATGAGTCAACACTATGGCATAAACGAATATGTCATGTAAATTTTAAGACAATGAATAAATTGGCTAAAAATAACTTGGTACATGGTTTGCCTAAACAGGAATTTTTCTGCAAAGATAATTGTGTTGCATGCCTGCAAGGGAAGCAACACAAGGCATCTCATAAATCCAAAGTTGTTAACTCTATCACCACTCCATTACACTTACTGCACATGGATCTATTTGGTCCTACAACTATATTGAGCATTGAAAGGAAATCATACTGCCTTGTGATTGTTGACGATTTTACAAGATTTATATGGGTATTCTTCTTAAGATCTAAAGATGAAACTGCTGAAAAGTTAAAATCTTTTTTTCTTAAAATAGAAAATCAAATTGATCACAAGGTTAAAATAATTAGAAGTGATCAAGGTACTGAGTTTAAGAACCACATTCTTGACTCATTTTGTAACTCAGAAAGGATTGCCAGACAATATAGTGCTCCTAGAACTCCTCAACAAAATGGTGTTGTTGAGAGGAGGAACATGACATATATTAAGGCTGCTCGAACTATGTTAGCCGATTCAAAGATGCCTCTAACATTCTGGGCAGAGGCAGTCAACACTGCATGCTATGTGCAGAACAGGGTTCTTGTAGTAAAGCCACATGGAAAAACCCCTTATGAGCTATGGAACAAGAGACCACCATTTATTGGTTTTCTAAGGTCCTTTGGCAGCAGGTGTACCATACTTAACACAAAAGACAATTTGGCAACATTTGCTGAAAAGTCGGATGATGCTATCTTTGTTGGATACTGCTCTAACTCTAAAGCTTATAGAGTTTATAACATCAAAAATCAACAATTTGAGGAATCATCCAACATTGTTGTTAATGAGCACATTCCTTGTGTTAGGGGGAATGGCCCTGATCATATTTTTGACTTAGAATTGTTTCCAAACTATTCTAAACCATCTTGTGAGAATGTTTTAGCTGGAACAGGTGCTCAAAGTAATTTTGATGATGAACAACTATTTGATCTACCCAAATCTATTCCAAGTTCTCCAAGAGCTGCAATAAATCAAGCTTCCACTATTGGCAGATATGACATTATGACTATCTCAAGGGATAATGGAGCTTCAACCAGTGATTCACCTGTTGACCCTCAAATTTCATCATGTGACACTGCAGAACACCAAGCTGATGGAAGTAGCATCTTGAAGGAACAAACAACTATTAATGTTGCTTCACAACCAACAAATGATGATGTTTCTCATTCATTCAATCACTCCTCATTGAATGAGTTTAAAATAGCAGCTGGACAAAGTGTTCAAGCTCCTGAGCAAAATATGTCCAATCTGGATCTATTTGCAACTAGAGGTCATTCTTAGACTTAGGATTCACAACACTCATCCAGCTGAGAACATCATAAAGGATGTCTCTGAAGGTGTGAGAACAAGAGCAAAAATTCACAATGGAAATGTCTGCTTGTACTCATGCTTTTTATCCCAGATGGAACCCAAGAAGGTAGAAGATGCCTTGAAAGATAATAGCTGGGTTGAATCGATGCAAAAGGAGCTGCTTCAATTCAAGAGACAAAAGGTTTGGAACCTATGTCCGCTACCATCCGGTCAAATACCTATAGGCACAAAATGGGTTTTCAAAAACAAGAGAGATGATAGAGGCTTTGCACCTATTGCAAGAAGAAATCAAGACTGGTGGTTCAAGGATACACTCAAGAGGATGGAATCGATTATACTGATGTCTTTGCACCTATTGCAAGACTTGAGTCAGTTAGGATCTTCCTTGCCTATGCTGCATCAAAGAATTTCGCTATCTACCAGCTTGATGTCAAGTGTGCCTTTCTATATGGGGATATAGATAGGGACGTCTATATGTGCCAGCCTCCAGGATTTTAAAACCCATAGCACCCCAACTATGTGTGCAAACCGGATAAAGCTCTATATGGGTTGCACCAAGCACCTAGGCTGTGGTATGAGTCATTGTCTCAGTTTCTCCTAAAGAATGGTTACACTAGAGGTACTATTGATAAGACTCTTTTCATAAGGAAGTCTAGAAAGGACATCTTGCTCGTTCAAGTCTATATTGATGACATCATATTTGGTTCCTCAAATGACCAAATGTGTAAAGACTTTGAGAGCATAATGAAGAAAAAGTTTGAGATGAGTTCAATGGAAAAAATAGAAATTTTCCTTGGAATTCAGATGAGGCAAATGAAGGAAGGGTTTTTCATCAATCAATCTAAGGATGTCAATGACATCTTAGAAAGATTTTACATGAAAGATTGTAAGTCAGCAAAAACACCTATACCCAGAAACCATAATATTTGTCCTGACTCTGAGGGAGATGATACTGATCAACATCAGTATAGGGCAATTATTGGTTCTCTGATATATCTCATAACAAGTAGACCTGATATCATGTTTGCAACCTGCATTTGTGCAAGATATCAGGCTGCTCCATAAGTGTCTCACCTAGTTGCTGCCAAGAGAATCCCCAGATACCTCAAAGGCGCACCTAAATTAGGTCTTTGGTATCCAAGGAACAACAATTTCAATATCTATGGCTACTCTGACATAGACTATGGTGGCTGCAATATCAACAAGAAATCAACATCAGGTGGATGTCAATTTCTTGGTGGAAGGATCATCTCATGGAAATGCAAGAAGCAATCCTGTCTCTCAACATCAACTGCTGAAGCAGAATACATTGTTGCTGCTAGTTGCTGTGCTCAGTTGCTGTGGATTCAAAACTAGATGATAGACTATGGATTCAACTTCATGAGCACTCCTATCCATATTGATAACAATAGTGCTATCTCCATTACTAAAAATCTAGTAAAGCACTCCAAGACAAAACACATTGATATCAGGTACCATTTCATTAGAGATATTCATGAGAAAATTCTAATTAAGCTAATCAAAGTTGACTGAAATGAACAATGTGCTGACTTGTTCACCAAAGCTTTTGATGAACAAAGATTTAAGTATCTCATTACAACCATTGGGATGATAAATATTGATTAGTCTATCTCATTTGAAAAACCTTTTTAAAATGTGTAAAGTCTTATGTCAAAACAATCTAAGCCCTGTTACAAAAGGTTTTTCTCTAAAATTTTAACTAAGTATAAATTCTTCCGAAGAGGAATTAACTCTAGGATGATGTTTTACATATCTTCTGAAGCAAATTCCTCCCAGGATAATTTTCTTCTCGGAAGAATTTTTAGTCTCGGAAGAAGCGATTGATTACATATTAGATCTACTCGAAACTTATAAAACTCTCCATTCAGAAAGCAATCTTTACTCTCGAAAATAGGAACTTTACCTTTGGAAGTAAAATTGCCTTCGGAAGAACATTATCTTCAGAAATGCTTTATACTCGGAAGAAAGAATTTACTATGTAACGAAAATCTTTTGGGCCCCACTCTGTAAAAAGTAAAGATTTTGTTAATGATGTTGGATTATTTAAATGAACTAAACCTTATCACCCCTGTCACATCAGCCACTAAAAGATCACATCATCTTATCCTAACCCCCTAACCGCCATTCCACCCATTTAAATAACTCCGACTAATCACTCTCATCTTTTTACCAAATTTACTGCCCTAATAGCTTTCTTCGTCTCTAATTCACCAAAGTCCGAACTCATCTTCCTACAACTTTCTCAAATGTCACTTAACCCTCAACAAAACCTAGCCGCACTTCTTGATTCTTCAAGAGATGCTGACTTCTCTGATATCATCTCCTTTCTTACCCAATCATCTTATTACACCGCTCTGACTGTTAACCCTACCGTTTACTCAAATCATATGGCTGAATTTTGGGCTAATGGTCAGATTGAAACCCTAAACGGGGTTCGGATGAGGCCGACCATCTTCAGTATATAATAAAAGTTTGTGCTGACCAATCTTATGGGGAACCTCCAGGGGGACACATTCTTCATGTATCATATGTTTTTCAGCATATAATCAACTGTGAGCTAGACCAGAGTCAGCTTGTCTGTGCAGCTGCTATGACTATCCCTTAAATAAGGCCAACCATCTTCAAGACTTTGAAGAGAGTGTCCACTAATTTCAACGGAAGACATACTGCACTGCTTCCAGGTATGATTGAGCCTATGGATCCTGGTGACATCCCTGTTAACCCCACAGGTGATGAACCCACACCAGCAACTACCCTCACATTACCAAATCTACCTTCTCACCCTATCACTATCACATATCAAAGACGCCCTAAACTAACCCTTGTTCAATCTTCTCTGATTGAACAAGCTCCTCCTATTCAATCCAAAAAGACTAGAGTGGAATAGTGGGCTCCTACTTAGTCTGAGGTCTCACCATCCTTCATAATTGACCTTAATATGGGTATTGAGCCTCCTCAGTCTCAAACCCATGAGTCCAAAACCCAAGCTAAAAACCCTTAGGGTGAGTCTTTATGCTCCTCTGAGCAACCAAAAAGGGACAACCCCACCACAGGCTCAATGCTATTAGACATTGACCAAGGTCCCGGGTCACTAGGTTTAACTTCTATATCTTTTACTGACCTTCTATTCAGAATGGATGAAGAGATTACGTCCTTTCATGGCAATTAAGTTTATCCACAACACTCTCTCAAGGATCAACAGAGCCTAGAGAGACCTCTTATCTCTAGCCCCCATCAACAAGCCTTTACTGAGGTGAGTCCTACTGATGTGGAGAGGACTCATGTAGATTCAGCTGCCACTACTAAAGGAGCCTCAATGGACCTTCAGGACAGTGGTAACATCTCTGAGACTGAATCTACGGCAACCAATGCCTTTTGATGACTCTAAAAGAGACATCATTAAGCAAGGGAAACCAGGGTGCCAAGAAATCACATTTGGTGGTGAGGATGAACTTACTAGGTATGTTACCTCGTCTCCCTATGATTGTTCAAAAGAAGATGAGAGAAGACTGCAACTCACCATTAAAGACCTACTTTCTAAAGTCTCAAACTTTTAATCTAAGGTTAGGACTTTAGAGGATAGGTCTGCCACTCAGCAACTTGAGATTGAAAATCTCAAGGCAAAACTAGCTGAGAAACAGATTAAGAGGTCTGTTAGGCATGTACCAAATCAGGTCTTATTGACCTCTTTCTCTAGCTCATCAAGCTCTCAAGATGATGCTACCAAAAAGGGGGAGAGTGTTCAGGGACAAAGCCAAAGACAAGAGGAACCACATAGTTAAGCTCTGACTTCCATAAGTTCAAGACACCCCACGCAACAAGCTTCAATTTTTCCTGAGCCTCCTCCTTTTATGATTCAAGTATATCAAAGGATGCTACAAGATCTCAACAGGTTCTTCAACGAGTTCCTGATAGAATCTCTCATTGAACAACTAAGTCCTGACTTGTTTGTGATTTACTTTGGAGCTCAAGAGCTTCAGAGGTTGAATGCACTTTCTACTACTATTAAGGAAGTTGGTCAACCTAAGGTCCTAGTGGAACCAAAGATTAATTTCGAAGGGGAAACAAGGACCGATGGCCCAACAACTGAGATTGTTAGGACAGAAAGTGCATTCTCACAGACTTCCGAAGCACAAGTCAAAGCCTCAGAACAACAACTTCAATCTTCCAAAGTTGAGATTGTAGCTGCGGAAGGACTATTCTCTTTATCCGATGATCTAATAGTCACAGATGCAATCTTAGAACTTTCATCTAAGGTTAATAGGGAGGATTTTCTCACCCAACCCCTAGCTCAAACATCAGCACTGACTCCAGCTCCCACTACCACTACTCAACCTGAACCTTCCATCCAAGAACCCCAAAGTCTAGCACTTTCGAAGTTGTCAAAGGAAAAAGGAAGATGACTGGGGAAGAGATTAAGGAGGAAGCAAGGTTAGAAAAGCTCAAAGAAAAGGTAGACTTCCAACCAGGAAGTTGCTAGCTGCTAGTAGCAAAGCAACTACAACCAACCAGGAGGCTGTCAACAACAAAAGAAGAGTAGAAATCACTGACAGACTTGTCAATTTAGGAGTTGCGAATGATGATGTACTCCTGCTACCATTAGAGGAGTTAGTTGAGTTACAAAAGGCAACTGTGCTGCAAATCCAGCAAAAGGAAGAAGCAGCAAGCTTGGCCTTAGAGGAAGAAAGGAATAAAAAGAAAAAAAGAAGTTGATCAACAACTTAGGAAGGAAAGGATAAACTTTCTAACCTCCGGGGGTTTCACTATAAAAGAACTATCTCCACATAACAATGATACGATCTTATGGCTCTTCAAAAAAGAGCAAGATCAAATGGAGAAAGAGAGAAAGAAAGGTGCTAAGGAGAAGCTGAGGTTGAAGAAGAAGAAGGAAGAGGAAGCAGGACTCATTACTGCGAGAAGGATAAGTGAAAAGGCTTGGATGAAAGACTATCTCTAGGCTCATGGCTTCTCTGGCAGGCAGGTGGGTCCTATGTCTGAGAAGACCCTCCAGCAACATGTCAGTGACATAAAGGCTGACATTCGCTCAGGGAAGAGGAAGGAGATGTATGGAAGGGGATAGGGGATGATATTCACACCAACCACTCAACCCTAACCACAAACCCAACCACAACCTGAACCAATTCCTTTTCCATTCCCGATCAAGACTAAACCAACCACCAAACCTTACACACCTAAACCTACACCATCAACCATACCAACTTCCTCACCTCAACCACCTAAACTACACATCCTCCAACCCAAAGCACTCTCCAGAACCCTAACACCACAACCTATCCAACAACCTCCCAAACCATCCTATTTTCCTTCCAAACATCTCTCCTTAGATGAGTTCAAGGGAATCAAGACAAAGCTCATCAACTGTATAACCTTGAGCAATATCTCTTGTGAGGAGGACTCTGTCAAACTGACTTATGTTGATGGATCCTCATGTTCCCTCACTAGAGATCAATTTCTTGATCTGCCTAGAGGAACATCGGGCCAAGCTGCAAAGCTCCTTGGCCTCAACTCAGATGCTCTAACTGAGGAAGAAAAGAAGCTAAGGAGAACGTTGGTGACTCTACTGCATACGAAGAAATGAGACAAGGTAC
This sequence comes from Flaveria bidentis, assembly GCA_018326385.1. Lineage (NCBI taxonomy): Eukaryota > Viridiplantae > Streptophyta > Magnoliopsida > Asterales > Asteraceae > Flaveria > Flaveria bidentis. The sequence continues at coordinate 3,820 of BJCM01200976.1, read as the reverse complement.
CAAGTCAACCCCTTGTGCTAAGGAAGAAGATTATCCAGTAGAGGTTCGAAGACTATTCTCACAACTTTGTTGTTGAGAGAGAGTGTGGAGAGCTAAACAGGCTAAATGCCTTATCTCTGTTACACTTAAGCAGATTTGATATTGCTAAGTTAGGAGAGAAACCACTCTCCAACATCTCCAACTCTAAAGTAGCTGCTCACATCAGAAATCACCTGAGCAGTCTTCATCTAGCCGAGCTAACTGCTAGGACCAAATTTGAAGAAGAGTTGAAACCGAGAGAGGAGGAGAAAAGGAAAGGATCAAAAACCAAAGGCAAAGCCTTTCATCAAATGGTTCATGGTCCTGAACTTGAAACCATTGTTAGATGGGAGTATGACTATAACTCCTATTGTTAGGACCGTTTTCGTACAGAGTACTAACGGATTCCGCATGAGACCAGATCAAATAGTGTGGAATCCTATTTGATTGGTGATCCAATCAGTGAGAATGACAACCTGATCGATCTAACGATGAAACAAATGTTAAGAATTGATTAGAAATCGATCAGGAACGAACTATGAAGTTGGATAGGCTGTTTAGGACGCTCTGGACGGCTAGGGTTTGTGAATACTTGAAGATTCTGTTTTTCCACGAATTATGTGGTATTTATAGGTTTCTAGTTTTCATTCGTATGACTGAACCATTAGCGTGGTTCAGTCATGTGACTGACTCATGTGGTTAGTTCATACGCACGACTGAAGGTTCAGTCATGCAACTAAATCAACCTTATGTCTTAGTCATACAACTGATCCAATCTCCTGGTTTAGTCGTGCGACTGATCCATAAGCATGATTCGTTCGTGCGTATGGTCCATAAGTATGGTCTATTAGCATGAATAATCACCCGACTAAGTTGAACACATATCTCAATCATTATTGACATAGAATCATGTACAACAACCTCAAACCCATATAAGATGTTCATACATATGAGTTATACCAAACACAATAATAATTTGAAATATTTAAAGACAAATAAACATCAAGAAGCATATTATATTTCATTAAGAATTCATATTACATAGGTGTAAGAAATGAAAGACTTTTACATTAAGAATATAAACTAGGTACATGATGTATCAACAAACTCCCCCTTGGACCTAGTTTATCCTATTTTCTAACATTCTTCACATGCTCTTGAAATTTCTTGTACTTATCTTCTCTGGTGACTCCCGCATGTATCTCAAATGCGAAGTAGAGTCGTATAACATGTTGGAATTGTAGAGCTTGTACAATATCTTGCGTGTCATAGAACAGTGGCCACTTGTATAAAGTGTAGACATCTTTAGCGGACAAGTTGGTAAGCCACATTGGGTCAAATACCCTGATAGTCTATATCTTTCCTTATCTGTTTAGAACTATGACAGCTTCCCCCATCCTCTAGTCATAATACCACCATTTGAAGTGTGGAGTGAAGTCCTGAGGCATCTCTCGTAAAGGAATCTTAGACATTGTGTGTGGGGGACTCCACTTCAAAACCACATTAGGTCTTCTAGATATAGGATCAACTTCAGTCTTATGAAGGAACCGCTTAGGTTGTTGAGGTCTAAAGTCGACCCATCTGGTGTGGTATTCTTTCTTCAACGACTTCTCAAACCATCCCGATATCTTCCTCGGGTTGGCATACAAAAGGTCTAAACTGGCCAATCTGTTTAGCTCAAAACCAGGAAGAGTCTTCAAATCATGTGGATATCTAAAGTACTCAATCCCCTTCTCTCTTTTCACAACATAGACATCGAAATCTTCAAAATACGCCCAATTGATGATCTTTCCTGACACTTTCTAATGTTTCTTGACTCTGTAAAGTTTGGTGTAGGCATTCAGATTTGGAGGTGCACGTTGGGCCTTCATCTCTGATAAACAAGCTGATCGTTCAGCCTTTTTTAGATCAACATTAGCATATGTAGCTTAGGCTTTACTTTCATCCGTCGCTTTCTCTTTCTCAATCTCATCCAGCTTCACAAAAGTATCACTGCCAAAAGTTTCACCCAAGTCTAGGATAACGTTTCCCTCAGGGTCAGTGTACTGTGGATAGTAATCAGATGTGACATCTTCAATCTAAATCTCATCCACTCCTTGTAGCTCCTCATCACTCAAAACATCTACTTCCAGAGCATCTTTAACAAGCTCATCTAGATTCAATTTGAACATATCAGCAAGCTTCTCATCGGTTAGATCATGAATGATTTCTCCTTCGTTTGGAGTGTAGCTCACTGACCTTCTCATAATCCCTTGCAAGTCAAGAATCATAGTTAGTTGAGTCTTGACTTGCTGAAGGGGAAGAACATCATAATCATCAGCCTGTGGAGCTTTGCTTTTGCCCTAATCATGTGTCTCCTCGGCTGGAGCTGTGGAGGACGCAACTCTTTTGAAGCTCCTCTCTTGTGCTGCTTGATTTGAGGCTGATGCAGATGCATCACCTTCTTGATCATCATCCTCATCCTTATCATATCCTTTTCCCTTTCTACTTCCTCCAGCTTCCTCATCATCATTATCTTCTTTCGATTCATCATCTGTCAATTCATCATCATCATCATCTCCACCATCATCTCCATCATCTTTAATCTTTAGGGGCTCACCTTTTGTTCCCTTCAACCTTAGCATCAGCTTTTTGTTCTTTTTCTCCAACCCATCATACCTCTTGACAGATGCCATCACAAGCTCATTTTGAGTCTTCAGTGCATGGTGACCTCAAACTAACGCTATCTCGTGAGCAACATTCTTCTCTGTCAGCTGAGCAATCTGCTTGCCTTGGGAGGTATTGACCGCCATCAGCTGATTCATCTGGTTGGCTCTTAGATCATTTGTAGCTAGCAGCTTTAGCATCAATCTATTGAGGCTCGCCAACTGTTCCTCTAACTCAACAGTGGGTAGAGTAGATCCTTATGTAGGTGGGAATTGGGTGGAGGTGCCTGCTTGGTGAGTAGTGGGTGTAGTAGTAGATGTGGTGTAGTAGTAGATGTGGTGTAGTAGTAGATGTGGTGTAGATGGGAGTAGGAATGGAAGTGCATTATGGTGGAAGTGATTTGTCTCTTGTGGGTGAGGTAGGTGTAAATGTATGAGTGGTGGTGGGTGTGTTAGTGGTAGTAGAGGTGGTAGTGTGGGGAACAATAGTGGTGGCAGTGGCTGTGGTAGTGGTTGTGGCTATGGTGGTGGTAGTGGCTGTGGTGGTGGCAGTGGTTGTGGTGGTGGAAGAACTGATCAAGGTAATCCTCTGTCTTTTACCCTTCTTTCCATAGGAATGGGCCATCCTCTTCTTCTTGGAACCCTTTGCTATCGGGGCTCCCCATGAGCTGATTGGCTGGTCGGGTGTGTATGTTGGATCTGTGACATCAGTATCACCACCCTTAGAATCTAGCTTGGCGTCCACCAACCGCCTCTTTCCCCTTCTCGGTAGCCATAACCCGACTTCCGACTCTCCTAGTGAGAGGCTTATCATCAGATCCATCTTCTTCATCTAACAAGAAATCCTGGTGGAAAGCAACCTGCTTAGATCCACCAGGTGCTGCTGAAGTACTTTGTGTTAGAACCCTTGAAAGATTAACATTTAGTCTTTTATTGTATATTTTATATTTTGTACTAGTATATGGACTAGTTTTGTAAATTGTTAGTTCCTTAGTTTCTAGTATAAATAGCTTAGACTAGAGTAGAGAAAAAGGTAACTGAGTTGTTGCTAAGCAGTAGTTGAGAAGTTGTTGAGTTTGAGTGCTTGAATTGTTAACTGCTTTCTTACTCTTGTAATTGTCTTAGCTATGTCAATGAACTGTGAATTTGTTGATATT